>KZ809107.1:67773-84506 GCA_000696205.2 Oncopeltus fasciatus | reverse complement strand
TTCATGATAGCCCTGAAGATGGCTTACAATGTAAGCCGAAACGTTGGTAGATAATCTTAGTTTTTTTAAATACACTTTTTTTAAATTTATAATTTTTTTTTTTTTGATCCAGCTTGACCGAACCCTATCTAAAATCATCTAATCATAAAACATTTTTTTTTATGTGCGGGTAGAGGGTTGTGATTTTTATTTTTTATATTGATTTTAACAGCATATTTTGAATTAATGGAATAAATTAAAAAATAAACAGGAAGATAGACAAAGAGTTAGCGAAGTTATGTCTATTAATAACCCATTCTGATCTGCACTGAAATATTAGTCGTTGAAAACCGTAGTTAAAACTTTAACATCTTCCGAGATTCAGTGTCGCCTTGAGCTGAGGTACAGCCATTCATGCGGGGAATGTGTAAAAGGGGCAGATTTACTACAAGGAGATTGAGGGAAGACTCACAAAGTAGCTCCAGTGAAGCCGCACAAAGCACTGACCTCAGTGCTTCATGACGTAGGAGCTCACTCATTTCTGACGTCATTCAACAAACTATTCAGTTAGCCCCGTTCAAGTTTATATCAGTTATCTCCTCCTCTTTGGAAATGAAAGGCTATCCCGTTCTCTCACCTTGAGTGGCCAAAATCTCTTTGATTAACATGAATGGACATTTACAGATATCAACAGATTCTGCGTTAAATAATAGAGAAATAAATAAGATTACACAATTTCTTTCAAAACAGGGTTTCAAAAGCTATACAAAGCAATAAAAAACAAAACACTGAAGTAGAAATATCTAAGTTTGCAAAATATTTGAACAAAGTCAAAACTGAGCAATAAAAATTACACATATAAGTTATTAATATAATAAAATTAAATGTTTTAAATAGTGAAAAAATTATAATTTTTACAAGGAAATGAGAGAGGGAATCTTCAGAGAATGTTAGTGTAGATATAATTTTGAAAAGGATCTTTTTAGTACAGTGTAATTTGTATTGCCTGTTAGGTGAAATTGATATTCAAAATTCAAATTCAAAATACCTGTGAATATATAAAAGAGCATCAACTCATTGCTTACAAAGTGAGGGATGTGGGAGGGGGAGAGAGGCAAATTTACCCAGAGAATACTTTTCTCCTAATGGATCTCTCGGCAATACAAAGTTTTTCCATTTTTAACATGATCATTCCGAGAACAAACTTGAGTAACAAGTTTCCAAACACCACCCTTATATTTTCAGAAAGTTTTTATTAGCGCAACCCCTAATGCAGTTAAGTATAATTAGGCAGGTTATATCCCCCCTATATATGTCTCTATCAAATTCTTTTTTCCCCTCTAGAACTTTCTTGGAGAATTATTGGACTTTATTTTTATTTTTTTTACATTTATTATTTCTAAAACAAACGGACGTTATGAGGTACGATTAAGTATATTTATAAAACATGATATTAAGGGTTTTCCCATCTGGTTTAATGGTGGTTTTACTTTCACACTGATATTTCTCAAGAAAGTGAATAATTAGAATTATTCCCATATTCTATTCAATTAGAAAGGATAATTGAGTTAATTTTAAATTTTTTAAGTCTCGAAATAATTATCACACAATTAAAAAATGTTTCAATAACTGTCAGAGTACAAACTGCTTGAGAAAAAGATCATGGATTCAACTTCTAACGACGCGTTCTTTTTACTTTGTCGATATGATTTGAAATAATTAAATCCTGCTGCTACGGCTGACTCATGCACAGCATCGCAGTATGAGTCAGTGAGTGAGTAAATGTAGCTCAGCTACTTGAGTTAAAGTATATAATAATGTATTTACCGTTTCTTCTTCCGGGTTGGACCGTGTCAAGTTGTTGATAGTTTCGGCTGTTATACATAAATCCAGGTATTACATAATAAAACATGGTATTTATATAACACCTGGATTTAAATAACAGCTCTCATTCTCTACTCAGCCCAGAAGAAGCCATCACAGGATGTGCGAAAGCTCGGCAACTATCAATAACTTGACACGGTCCAACCCGGAAGAAGAAACGGTAAATAATTCTGACGACCGTCGAAGCCTACGTGAACAGTATATAATAATGTTTATTTGCAGAATTCTTAAGATGCATAAGGATTTGGGTAAGTCACATTATATCTATGATCTATATATTATATGTATATCAGCAATTTGGTACTATTTCATCAAAAGTGCAAAATCTACATTACATAATACTGTTACACTATAATATAATATCTATCACACAACATACATGATATTACTATATATATATTATCACTAATCTACAACACTTACTTATAGCAATATATTTGATTAACTTATATTATTAATACAATAATTAATTTTGCCACTTTAACTTAAGAAGAAAATCATCAATGTCATAAAGTTGATTTTCAATTGCATTATGAAAAGATTTATTTTAGTTTGGACTTTTTTCGTTAAAGAATTTTACAATTTTTTATATAGCCCAGCAAATTCAAATTTTTTAAAATAAAGTATGTCAAATGACTAACGGTTAAGAAATATATTTCTTATCAAGTCGAATTACAGTCTGTATCCCCTTTTTTTGTGTGCGTTTTTCAGAATATTATTTTCAATGTATATAAGCGTATAGTATACATAAATATATATAGTGGTCATCATTTTCATTGATTTAATAAATACTATAAAACACAATTCTAAGGTTTTTATATTTATATGTATGTGTGAGTGTGTGTGTGTAGTGTGTTAAACAAAATATACATTTTTAAATACTTAGACACTTTTACGTTAATAAAATATAACCCCCAGGTAAATATGTAAAATGTTTCTCTTTTTAGAAAGAACTGAGAAGCCAACTAACTTTTATCTTCTGACATTAATAATGTAATTATTTTTTCGAGTGCTAAACGTTAACAAGTCAGTATTCATATCTTGCTGACAATATTTATAATAGCATAATTTATTAATATTTCTTTATTTTCTTATTAAGAAACTAAGTATCAGAAATATAATANATAATAATAATAAAAATAAATATTTATAGACAAATGAGTATTAAGAGAAACATTTTTTTTTTTTTTAAGCTATGCTTATGCCATAAATTAATTGTAGTTACTTATTGAAAAATAATTCTAAAATCAAATACTCTTTAATGTGGTGAATTGTGAGTTTGAGTATTACCTATGTCTGTCAATTCAATCCAGATAATAAGACAAATTGATAAATACTTGACTTTTCCAGAGCGCATGTAATGTAGGCAAATAATTAATCTTTATGAAGCGTATTTATTATTAAATTTAAAAAAATGTTTTGGGATATTTGAGTCTCAGTAATTATAGATTATCGTTTGGGTTATTGGTGAAGAAGGAGGCCAGCAAAGTCTCGCGATGTTATGTTCCAAAGACTCGGCTATTTCTGACAAAGAGTTTATGCAGTATTCATAAATGGAAAGCCAAAATCGAAGATCCTTGGAAGGACTAAAATAATGCACTTAATAACAACCATATTCATAAGATCGGTGGAACTATACAAACCCGGACAAAATCAAGATGTCTTAGACTTTTCCACCTGTTACTCCACCGTTCAAAGAAGTTCGGAGGATGCCACTATCCCACTATTCTAGCACTAACAACAAACAAATGAGCTTCAACGTCAAAATAAACTATTAATATAGCATTGTTTAAGAAAGGAAAATGTTTTTGAAAATGTATTTTTTTGACACAGAGGCAGAGACTTAAAAATCGCTCTTCACACATTTTTAAATAACGCAATGGTGGTCGATGTCCTTTACATCTGGTATTGCGAGCCTCAAAACATCAGCAAATAACAATTCGCAGGAGAATCTCCAAAGACTTCCACAGAAAAATGGGACTTAATTCAACTATTTTTCGCGTATATTTTCAACTCTTATTACTAAAACTGACATTCGAATTTCTTTGTAAATCATATATGATCCCACTTTTGTTGAGGTAAATAAATATATAATTTGAATATAATACATAAACTAATTAGTTCTTCACGAGTTCCTCCTCCCAGAGGATGTGGAGTCCTGTGGCACCTGTCTGTCGGCTAGGTATACTCTGCACTTCAGACTCGTCCTTCTCATGCTATCCAGGACTTGACAGCCAATCATATGACAGCTTGTAATTAGAATATTTCTTCTTCCATTCTCATTACGACAAAACCCTCCACATAATGAATTATTTCCATTCATTATTGATAAATTATTAAATTTTACGGTTATTTGATAATTTAATCATCAAATATAAGAATAGCAATATAATTTAACAAATTTTGTAACGGCTGGAATTCTATCATTGGTTTGAGATACAAATGGAAGTTACACACACATATGATATATATTTTAGACTCTTGATCCAAACTTTAAAAGAATAAACCAAACTCTCATTTTATTTTTAGTTATTAATTTTTTTTTTTTTGCAAACTGCTGTAAGGTATTATTAATGACTGAAATCAGACAAAATAATGGCGAGGTTCTGGGGAAGATAAAAATTGTCTATCTGTATAATTTATTACGAAAAAATTATACAGGAAGTAATTTGTGTGTAACATACTTTTGGGTATCCCCCTTATTATAAGACTATAAGTTCAAACTCAAAACTGCCTATTACTGAAATTCAAATAAATTCATTTTTAACTGAAATCGAGTAAATGAAAGAACAAAATTGAAAAACGAAATATCTTCATTATAAAGTGCTTTACGTAAAGGTTTATTTTAAGAAATGCTCTAGGAGCCAGAAAAATTGTTTTCTAACCCAGCCGAGAATCGAACCAGAGTCTCCTATTTTTCAAGTAGGCTAGGTTCGANAAAAAAAAAAAAAAAAAATAACAACTGGTCAGCAATATTTTGACTGGATATTTCCTGGAATAAATTACAGGTTATCAAATTCTTCAATTTAAAATATAAAGGTGGAATTTATTTATTTGTAGCCGTCAGTTATGTAATTGTGACTTTAAGTAAGTCAAACCAGATAATAAAATAAATTGGAGTTCATATATTCTGCACTACTGTATTCAAAGTGCAAGTCTATATTTCATAATTTTATGAAAAAACCTACAAAATATGGCTTGAATTGAATCGATTAAAAATCCCTTATGATTTTTGAATGATTAAATTTAAGATATTTTATTATTAATAAAAGTAAAACCCACTTCATAATATATTATGACAAGTTACGAAATGTCCTTTTCCCAATATGTGAGTGTAATCGGTAAGAATGAATGTGTTAGGGAGGCCAAAGGCACGTCTAGAACTTCTGTCTCTAGCACTACATTCTTTGTAGTCACTGTCTCATTTGCATACCACCCAAGAGTTAGAGACACGAGCTAACTGATTGCTGATCGATTCGGAATTCTCCATGGTGTCCTCCAGCAATTGCAGGATTTCTGGCGAATCGGCGGGAAGAGTGGCAGAGGTACAGGATACAACCTCTTCCTCGGTCGAGTGAGAACAGGCGAGACTTCCCAGGTCAGCGAGTATTCAGTTCAGGACACATTGCATCCTGTAAGACTACAACATCCTGATCTGCCACCAAAAAAGAGAATTTTTTTTTAACATAAAAAAACAACTTTTTTCTTAGAAAAATATCGTCACCATTACGGAATGTCCCGTACACAAATAGTTGATCAAGCAAGATTAGGTCATGAGACCCAAAGTACACTAAAAACATAAAATTCCGCTGAAAATTGTTTAATGCAAAATAAAATTCACTTCTAACATAGTAACTTCTAGTTTTCAATGTAATTAAAAACTGAATGAAATCAGGCTTTAAGTTTAAGGAAATAAAAATAATATAGTACGTTTTATCCTTTTGCTGTTTACAAGTATAAATGTGAGAATGAATAATAATTTCTGAGCCCACAGTAAAGGGGAAGGGGAAAGTATTGCAGAGAAATGTTCAAAGAAATAACGAGATAACGAGTGTTCGATAAAGTAGTGTCATGACGCTTCAAAAAGAGGAAAATCTTCTGTTGTAAACTGTAAAAATAGTGGTACATGTAGGCGTTAGGGAAGATATCAGATGTGAGAGGATGATATGTTAGTAGGGAATGAAGAGAATGGATGATGAAGGCATAGAAGAAATGTGAAACAAAGAATGAAGGGAGAGATAGGGGTTGAAGAGTTAAAGGGGGTGAGTTGGACGAGAAGGTGCTAAGGATATACTCCATTCAGCATGAGCACTTCACATCCCCTCTCTAGGAATGGCTGGGATGATCATTTCTGCTGGACATCTGAGTATGTTCAAATTTACCTGCATGAACTAAATCAGAGGAAAGTATCTTCAACCTAGAAGATAGCTCTAACTTTTTTTTTTTTAAATAAATATTTATTTATTATATTCTCTTATAAAACATCTTGTAATTTGATGACTTAAAATAAATGTACATGTTTTCTGTTATTAATTAATTTTTTCGAATATTTACCCAAAACCTGCCTATTTTTATTGACATTTATTTATAATCAATTTTTTATTAGGAAGCAAGCAAGCTACAGACAAAACAATTCATCAAGACGCTGATTTTTATTATTATGTTCCTAAAAATTAAACATTGTTTAATTGTATTTGTTGCAAACTTTTATTTTTTGTGTCGCCAAACAGTCCTTCTTTTTTACATTATTTGGATGTTTTTGACTTTTACACAGACAATCATGACCGCTTGGCCAGATTCGTAAGAAGTTTATCAGTCTCTCCCCTCCGCTCAACATACATTTGAATTTCTGATCTGACAGTTTCTGAAGCAGGGTGATTGTTCCCGTTCCTTGGAGCATCGGTACTTTACCAGAAGTTTCACTCTAGTTCACGACTCTCCAGCAGATCTACTGGTTTCCCAATTTCGAGGGCTGTCGTCTACTTTCCGACGTACAGGGCTACGTCAAAGTGTCTCCAGACCTCCTCCTCCTCCGAGACCTGATACTCCTCTGGTACACCGACTCCACGGCTATAGTGTTTCTTGGTGAGGATCATTGATAACATTAATGGCTGAATTAAATACGGTAACGTTTGAGAGATGCCGCGATTGAAACATTTTATGATATATTTAGTTTATACAGAACTCATGAAGGATACCATGATTTATTTCGAGTTGTAATCAAATCTGTCTTCTGGTATGGGCACATCCTTTACATAATGCACATTGCCGATGTCAACTCACATCCTGGAACCCACCTTGCAATCTTTGCGGATAACAAGACAACCCATTGCTCCGATTTTGATTTCCTTAATGCCAGGGAAAATCTTAAACAGCCATCTTATAAACGCCCAGCGATTGTGTCAGCGCTGACGCATAAAAGTAAACTATTGCAAATGTTGAAATGTTTGCTCTACACTAATAAAGAAGAAACGACCTGGCAAAATTGACTTCAATGATACCCTTATCTCCACTTCTGATAGCATCAAATACCCGGGAAGTCATCTCAACTCCCGACTAACATGGAACACACACAAGAACCAAAAGACAGGAACTATATGGGAGATTCGGATAACTTTACAGCCTACTGAAGTCAAACTTAACTGTGACCACCAAACTTACTATTTACAAGACACCACTATGTCTTATTTAAACGTAAGAAGCCGTAATGTGGGGAGCTGCCAAGTCACCTAAAACCCAAGGAACCTGGGTTTTTTTCTTTTAAAAATCCTTAAAAACATAAATAATGCTCGCTATTATGTGAATTATAATTATTTGTCGTATTTTATTCCCTTAGCACAAAACATATCAGCACTATCCATCCTGAAAACCCTCCACGCAGATTGCAAGCTCTTATTAAATAATATAAAATAAAAATACAAATATACATATTGTAAACTGTAAATAGTGAAGCAGTAGTGCTCTTCATTTACCTAAATATTATTATTACTATTAACGTTAATACAATGGGGGCGCCAGGATAGCTCANAATAATATTATAAAATAATTATTTATTTGAAAAATAAACTCTGACTGGCAGAAACAATGATTTTCTTAGCACAAGTCATAAGTGCTAACCTGCACACTCCGAGATGAGAAGTTTATAGAGGTTTGAAGACCTGGAAAGTGACAAGGAAATTCATTTCCCGGCATGAGATAATATTTTATTATTGTTAGAATTAATAATAAATAATCTAAAGGGTTATTATGACTACAAATAAATATAGAACTATCATACCTTCTGTTATCCGTCTTCATTGTGTTTGAGTCCCTTTTCCAATGTATCTGTTTCATCATTGTTGAACGTGATGTTTGTCAGGTTTACTATGCGTTTGTGAAATGTTTGGTTGTTCCGTTTTACGTTCGAGTTGTTTGTTTGTTTAAGTCGTAATTTTGTGAGTTTTTTGTCCATAGTATCGTACTTTTTTGTCAGTTCTATTTTTATAATGTCCCCGTTTTTATAATTAAGTATTTATTACATTTTCTATGATCAATCAACATTTTACCAATAATATATTATTATTTTATTAAGAAGTTACTCCTATGTGTAGTTTCCAACATCATACCCATTTTTCTGCCAATAGCTTGCTCCTTCGTTCTACCGACCAAGCGTCTTCGCTTTCTCAACGATCTCACCGCTTTCTCATGTATGCTCATCGATCCTTCTTCCAGGACACCCTGCTTCTACAGTCCTGCCATCTTTGCCAGATCCTTAAAGCACTTCCGTCTTCCTCGTTCACTCCTTTCTCGATCTGTCGAACCCCCTAGGTCTGACTGTCTGCTAAAAACCTCCACCGACTCCCCAACAAACAGCTTTTCCTATGCCCAACCTCGCACATCTTTCTTTTGCTTACTGCCTGACAACCAACTATCTCCATCTTCCACAAATAAGAGCTGCGCCTTCTAATATAAATACATCTGTACAAGAAAAAAAAAGTTGCAGTTTTTTATTGAGGCAGTTATTTCATATGGGTGTCAGTCTGACTACCAGTCCACTACATTTATTTTGTATGTCTATTCGCCAAAATCCACCATATGACCATCAAAAATCGTAGTTTCGTTAAATCTAAAATGATTGATATCAAACTTCTTATCTCAATAAATTCTACTTATATTTCAAGGACAATTGTCACACAATGTGATAAATATAAATGATCAATTCGGATAAAGATTTTTCATGGCATTTTTTTCAGGATCCGATAGAGTAACAGCAAGGGAACCGGTAGAAAAACACTAAGTAAAAGTTATCACAATATTTTTAATGACAAAAAAAAAATTGCTGGAAACACTTTCTACACAGGCTGGAGAACTAAGAATGATCTTCAAGGTGGGTCTCTTCCGCATGGAGACATGGAGGATTGACACGCCGATATGGAGAAGTTCCAAGCGATTCTTAACAAATATCAGACTAAGCGATCTTCATCTATGACTGCAACCCTTACAACACACCCTTAAGGCGAACATGCTTTCATCAGACCGCCCGAAGTATTTTCTCGTCGGAAATGGATACTTCAAGGCAAGTGACATTGTTCTTGCTCTAGGAGAAGTGGGATTAAAGCCTGCTGCGGGATGGAGCTGAGCTAACTGCCTACCTGTGGAACAGGGCGAACCCATCCCCACTCCGGCATTAAAATCTCATCCCCTTCCCGGCAAACCCCTATCCCTTGCAACCCCCCCCCCCCTAACGACTTTTCAAACGATAATACCGCGCCCGTAAATTGGTGTGTAGCTTTCTTTCCTAACCCGGAACAACTTAATCTAAAATAGTCTAAAATTGCATCGGTTAATAACAAGTGTATTAGTTCTTCATTTCTGTTAAACACACAGAGAGAGACACACGTACGCACGGACATTCAGGTATAGAGAGGATAAATAAATAATAAATAATTAATGAGAGGGAATAGAATAAAAAAATCTATCTGTCCCAGCCAGGTCTCCTGCTTTCCGGGCCGGTATGCTTCCATTACACCACCGGAACGAGCTAGATAACATATTATATTCCCAAACACTAGCGAGAGCCTAACCCACGAGAAAGACGAATACATCGTCTTATGCTCGAAGGAGCTGACAATGTCTAGCTATTTATCGACTCTCGTTATTTAATTTTATAATTTTCATTTATAAATATTAATTTAGTTGTGGTTTATCATCCTCCGTAAATTTTGACGAATTTATGAGAGGGAATAGAATAAAAAAATCTATCTGTCCCATCCAGTTCTCGAACCTGGATCTCCTGCTTCCCGGGCCGGTATGCTTCCATTACACCAGCCGAACGAGCTAGATAACTTATTAAATTTTCAACACACTAGCGAGAGCCTTACCCACTGCTCGAAGGAGCTGACAATGCTATTTATCGACTCTCGTTATTTAATTAGAGATCTATCTGTCCCAGCCAGGTTCGAGATCTATCTGTATAGATATTTATTTTCTATTCCCTCTCATTAATTGTTTAAAATTTACGTGGGATAATAAACCACAACTAAATTAATACTTATAAATAAATAAATTTTTACATAATTTTCCATAGTCAAATTTCACTAATTTTAGTAATAAAATTACATCCTCATTTTGGAGTAGAGAATGTAGGCTTTAAGCCTAGTTGGCTTGTGTGAAGGCAAAACCAAATGTGTGTCCGAGGGAAGAGAAAGTCCATACGCCCCTGGTAAGAGAAAGTAACGACTAAGCTGGCCAGTTCCACATTCGAGAGTTAAATGCCAACCCAGTGTTATAAGTGTTTAGGATAAGGCACCTAACGATATAGTCGTGAGTATACGTTGTTGTGTCTAAATAGATCTAACCTTAAAAAAAACATACTAATTAAAGATTTTATTCCGAATTCTAAGCCCTTCACAAAATTATTATGATTTTAAAACCTAAAAAGTAAAATTTGTAAACTCTGGAGTAATTATTGTTAAAGAATTCAGCAAACCAAATCAAAACCAAATATCAAAAATACAACTGCTAAGAAAAACTGTGTTTCAAATTAAAACTTAATTTAAGCACTAAAAATCATGCCAAATAAAATTTAAAAAATTACCCATCTATTTAGGTTATGGATGCATGTTTCGCAATCCATGGCTCAAAAGAAGACTATGTTCAGTTCACCTTTCTGATTTCCCATTCATGAAGTATGGCACCGCACGTAGGTCTGGGTATTCCAAGGAGCACACAAGTTATGGTCTCGACCATTGTAAACAGAAATATTAAATCTGTTCATTGTGATTATTCACTTTGAGAACTTTGGTTTAGAAGTATGGGTCCATAAATACTGAATCACCGTGACCAATCAACGAAGATATTATAAATTGGTTCTTACATTTTTAAACAATTTTTTTTTTTTTTTAAGAGAGGGAACCGCAAACGTTAATATTTAAAGTTTTAAATGTCATGGTTACTCTTAATTTTTTTTAAAATACTGTAAAACACAAAAGCTATAAATAAACTTTAAATTTATAGTTTGCTGCAATTTTTTTTAGCCTATTTTCAACAGATAAATTTAAGATTTTTAACTTTTTTTTTTTTTAAGCAAACACTATTTTTAGCTTTTCTTGTGTAGTATTGATGACAAGTTCAAGATTTTTTTTTTTTTCAAAGGTGGCGTTTGGGTATTAATAGAGTAGTTTATTATAATTAAGGGAACGGTGAGATTAGTGAATGAAAGTGAGTGTGGTGTAAGATATATGCTGATAAGAGATAGGGGCAGAGGGGATCCAAAATAGAGCCGGGGAGAGCTATCTATTTCTAGAGATATTTGTCGAGAGGAGCTGGCAAGATGACATAGCATACCTCTTCAATGGCTTGTCATCTCTCTGACAGCTTCCTATTTCCTCAAGGGGGCCTACTCTCTGGGCCCATCGGACATCTTAGCAGTGCGAAGAGAACAGTAGTCTGCCGTCCATCTCAGGTAGAGATATGGCCGTCTTGGAAGAAGAGCTAATGACGAAAGAGGAAACTGAAGAGTGGATGAGAGGGGTGAGGAAACATGTAGGGGAGAGGGATCTAAAGGTGGCGGGAAAAAGAGAGAAGCGATGGAAACAGACAGACAGGCAATGACGAGAAGGAGAGTTCCGAATGGCATTAAAAAGAGGAAAGATCTGAAGTGGGGCAGATAAGACTGTAGGGATGAAAGGGTGTCAAAATGACGGGGGAGAGTACTGAAAGCCGAGGGAAGCAGAGTGGGACAATAAATAGGGGTGAAAGAAGGGGGGGGGGNGTTTATTTTGGGTGGTGGTGGATGTATGAACTGAAGCAGGCGCATTCATTGATGGATAGCAGCAGAAGAGAAAAAGAGAGATTATAGTTTTACTGCAGAGAGTTATCAATAGTTGTCTACCCCACTCTTCCCACCCACTCTAGAGTCAGCCTCAGCAATGTTTTCCCATTCTAACTTCCATTGCATTTAGGATGTTAGTTCAAGTAAGTGCCTATCATTTGGCAAAAAAAAATGTCCGGGAAATAACGAAAGAGTTTAATAAGCTGCTCCTATAATGCTAATGGAGAGAGAACCTCACAAAACGGGAAAAGAGAGCGTATACACGATGACCACAGAACGAATGGGAGATGCAAGGGAATCACTCAGTCCCCTTAGTGACATTCCTTAATATCTTTCTTCAAATATGTTTAACATAATAATAGGAGAAAATCAGAAATTTAATGGTACACTCATTAAATTCCATTTATTATAGCTATGTAACATGATATATGGTAATTATATCTACATCTATATAAATTAAATAATGTACGAGCGATTGACTTAAATAAGTTAGTAAATTTGTTTTTATGTAAGCCTTTCATTTCTCTAACCCTAGTTTGAGTTTAATATGAAGATTAATGTCTTAGTTTAATGGTTATTATCCTTGGAAGGTTCGATATTTAAAAATCATACTTATAAAAAAAAATTTCTGAACATCATGTATAGGTTAGGAATGATATAAAGAATAATAACTTTATCAATACAGTAAATCTGCTACAACCCGACCCAACTATGTACAGAGAACAAGAGTTCTTTTTAAGAGTTTTATATTAATTATAATATTAATAATGAAACTTTAGGTAGGTTAATGATGTATGTAATACGTTCGAGTTTTTACATGATAAAAAATTTATAAGAAATGTTATAAATTATTACAATTTATTAGTTTTGCAATAGTTTGAAGTAAATATTATTCTATATTTTTAATACGATAGTCATTATAAGCACCATCAAAAATCTCAAAGTAATTTATTTATTTGTAAAATAAATTGCGAGAAAAAAAAAAGAAACAAATTATTATAAATATGAAGTAAATATCTTGGGGGCTAAGTATTTATTTTTTATAAAAGCGAATTCGCACTTGATTGATATGTATTGACATACAATATTCCTGTAAAACGTTGTCTGTAAAAAAGATCCTTCTAGTATATATGAACACACACGTCTGAAAAAATTACAATAAGTAAAATCGCACTGAAAATTGTACTTATTGTAACTTTTTCTTTTTATGTATTCACTACACTCTTTCTCCCACCTGTTCTTACTTACTATATATATATAGAGTGAGAGAGAGAGAAAGAGAGAAAGACATGATCCCGGGATAGACCAGAGGACCGTTCGGGTCTCGCAATCCTGGAGCTACGGGTTCAAATCCCGCTCTGGGTAATCTTATATCAAGAAATTAAAATACTAAAAACCTCGAGCGCCGAATATGGGNTGTGTATATGTATATATATGTGTGTGTGTGTGTGTGTGTGTGTGTGTGTGTGTGTGTGTGTGTGTGTGTGTGTGTGTGTAATTTATAAAGAGGACAATTTATCAAATAATTTTGGGAATTTTTAAATTTATTAGAATAGTTTATAATTTTTTTTTTATGCTGCTGGTGTATTTTCCCCAAGTACGAATGCTCCGTGATTGTGAAATTAATCTTTGGTTACTAATATGTTAAAACACTATGTTAATTTGCATATGAATCCAGCCACTTTTCAAACAAAGTAAAATAAACTGTACAAATAGTTGAACTGAAATTTGCTCAAGACAAACACGAGCAACAAAGAAAACCTATGCAAGTCTGTATGTATTTCTTGTAACGAATGTGAGTAAATACTCTAATATTGGCGTATCTCTTTGAAGTGTGAACATGGCTTCGTCCAGAGAGAAGGAACAAATGACGGGAGGTAATTTGCTTGAAGTAAATACTGCAGCGAACGGACAGCTGTAGTTACCAGCTGAAATATGGCGCCAGGACTTATTTTCAGCACTAACATGAAAGCCAAACTTGTTCATTCCTCTTGAAAAGAGAACTATCATCTCTTCTATACTGTATTCGTGGAGGTGATCGAACTTCCACAACTCCTTGGCATGGGGACACAGGAAAGTGTACAAGTCAGAAGATGATGCACGATTAAACATATAAGGAATATATTTAAGACAGACCAACTTTCTTGTGAAGTGATCTCCATTTACATATATTACACATATAATTAACATTACTTAGCTCGGATTATGAAAAAGGAGTGCGGAAGTCCGGATCTACTACCCCGCCCTATCTAAGGGCGGGAACCATTACAAGAAATCCTTGCCATCTCACAAGATATGGTCCTCCAAATCTAGGCCGCGATAGAGGTAGACCACCCTTGTTTTGACAGGACTGTCCGATCATGTGCTGAAGTGTGCTTGAGCCTGGTGTAGATGTCTTTGTCCTGAGTCTGCCAGGTACTAACGAGCCGGTAAAAGATATATTCCTCAGGTCTATAAAACAAATATGTGTACGCGCGCACCTTCTATACAGTGTTCAATCCAGTGAAGTATTATGGAGCTATCTAGAAGTAACCAGCTTAAGTCGGGCTTTCATGCCACGGAGTGGCAGAGACTAAGCACAGAGAACAACTTCGATCAAGCATATCGGCCTTTATTACCCTCTGGAGTAATTAAAACCAGAGTTAAAATCCTGTGATGATAAAGACACATTGAACATGAAATACTACGAGTAAAATAGAGATTCTCCGAAATTTGGGGGTATAGAACGGTAAAGCAAGGTGCAGAAAGGAATTCTTCTACAGATACCCGAGTAATGCCTCCGTGATCCGCTAGGCTATACCACACTTTGAAACTGAAATTCCGCACGTCTTTTGTCGCTGTAATTAGACTCAACCACGCAGAGAATAGCGGCTCACCAGCCTCGGGGCTATAGCTGTTTAGAACAGGGTGGTTACACGCAGATAGCTCCTCCAATCATGGTTCTAAAGAGCACCGGTAAGAATTTGTAACAGCTAATAAAATGAACAGTTGTGGGAAACTAAAATATATTTTTATTGTATATTTTGATCGATAATCTCAAAATGGACAAAGAATTTGTGAACGATACAATATTTTTATGCGACAATAAAATCAAGGAAATTATTAAAGAGCAAGTACTAATATAAATATATATAAACCATGTATGGGTTTCCTAGGAAGAAGGTTATTAATAATGCATGTGTATATACAAATGTATTGATGTTAAATTTTATTATTATTGACACATATAAAAATAATTTATTACTTTGTCGAATAATATTTATGTCTTTGGTCATAATGTAATATATTTAATGAGAAATTTTACAGCTGTTGGGTTATATGTGGTAGGCTCCTTCATAATGGATAAATACATTCCAAAACATCTTTGAAAAGCTGTGGTGAGAGTGATTTTTTTAAAAGTAATCTTTGAGTTGAATTTAAATTACTTTGTCTCAGCTCGGACTTCATCAACCGACTAAAGTCCTTCCTTCGAGCTAAGACAAAGCAGGCATCACAGAAAGGATGAGGTTGGGACATCGAAATGCCAAAATTAATAAAAATATTTAAGTAGAGCTACGCTTTTGTTTAAATTTAAAGAATAAAAAAAAATTCAATCTATTATAACCTTTCCGTCTCCGCCTTACAAGAGTGTCTTCCAAAGGTTTGGATTTATTTAGAGTTCCCATCAGCTGCTAGCTCCTTCTGCATTCCACCCCTCAAACCCGTATGGGCTAATAACCCCGCCAATTCTGGTTGTTTTTGTGTCGCTGTGGCACCCCTCAGATGAAATACAAATACACTCGTGTAGAAACTGCTCTACGCTACTGTGTCAGGCGGAGCTAGCTCACGAGGATTCTGGCAGGTTTTCAAGCCGTTCTCTCAGCTCTAATAAGACTAAAGCTGTCCCTTCCTTTCGGCTGAAATGTCTTTTACGAGCGTTTTTTTTTTATTTGCTGCTGAACCATGCGACTGTGAATCACCGGACTCGAATATCTCCAGGCACTTTTGGACAAAACTTCCGACCAGTTTTGCTTAGCTTAGTGGCGACGATATAATTCGAAGACATATCATCCATCTCTTTTCTCCCCTACTCTTCACTCTCTGTCACTGTTCCAAGATTGACTTCTCTAATGTGTTACGTAAAAAGATAGTATCACTTATTATTCTCGTTCAAAAAAAAATCAAATGAACACTCAATGTTTCAATCATTTTGATTTTAATAATTATTTAATAAATTAATTTTAAAAAAATGCTAATTGAAATGAATTATAAATCAATAACTGAAAGGAAAAAAAAAATGTTTACGCCCTCCCTCTTTAATTTTATTGAATACTTACAATATTCATTAAGAAAAAAAAGATTATGAAATATATGGTTGATGATTAGTTGGCCGTCTCGAATATCGTGTGAGAATGGTCGGGGTTTCGGCCAGGAAGAAAAAAAAAAATATATATATACACCACAATTTGGAGTAATATTTTTATTTATGTCAACGTTTCTGCTTAGCTAGTAAGCCATCATCAGGGCAATGGTGTTGGGTGGAGAAATCTCCCCAGGGCGGTGTCTGTTCACATTGTAA
>KZ809107.1:20499-37189 GCA_000696205.2 Oncopeltus fasciatus | reverse complement strand
TTACATAATATATAATATATTATATACACATATAATGTATAATATATATACACACTCACACACACACATATGTGTGTGTTTGTATGTATGCAGAATATTTATATCAAGAAATAAAAACATATTTACAGCATATTCAATATAAACGAATTCTTTTTAGTGAATTTCATTCCGAAACGATAATTTAATGAAATGAAGTATTTTAGTATTAGTAAAATAAGAAAGTAAAAAACAAAAAGTTAATATCGAAAATGTTGTAAAACATTTTCTCTAGATGAAAAATACTTGTAACCTTCTTGAAACCTTCCACTAGCCAAATGCATAAATAATTGAAATGAGTATGGATCATCAATACAAAACAGGTCTAATCATAACATCTAATGCATCAAACATATAATAATTTTTTTTTTCCAATTAATACATAATGAATCACGTGAAATCTGAAATGGAACAGTATATTATATTTTATAATAAATGTATTGAAAAATCATAAGAATAGTTTCTTTATCCACTTTTAACAAGAATATTGGGTCGAACTTATGTCACAGAGTTTTCCAAAATTATAGTTTTTGTGTGACCACCAGAGATCTCAGGAGAGATATCATGTCACACACGCTCCTTTGACCGAAAACTGAAGATATTAAGTAGTTTCAGATAAATATTAGCAGTCACAGAGGTAGAAACCATTCAGAAAGAACCAGTAATAACAAATAAACCTTAAAAATACCTTCTTCAATGGGGTAATATAAGGTTATAGAGGTGGACAGATGATCACAGGGGAAAAAAGGTAAAATAAGCGCTATAAAACTAAAAGTAGGCCGGTAAAAAGGGGAGATGGTTAGGGGTGGTGCGAGCCTGAAGTGAGTTAGGGGTGAGTTGTTAGTCGATAAAGGAGGGAGGAATCAGGCGCATGCACTTCCACTCCCCTGAGCCCTGCAACTGCATCTTCTACTGCACCTCAAGCTGAACTGCATACAAATGCACATTCCGTCCGTCCGTTTCTCCTATTCCGGAACGCACATTTCCTTCGTAACAAGCCTGCAGCCCCACGCTAGAGTACACACTCTACTATCTCAAATATGCCCTGGAACTGTGGAACCCAAAGACATTCACAGGCTGAACGCATATGTCCTCAACGCGCAATCCTATATAACCTACCTCGCAATATAACCTATATACGACAACTACACCGAGGCAGTAAAAGGTTAACTATGACATTTGTTTAAAGCAGGACTAAAGATGTACAACGTATGATCAGGAACTAAAGAAGGGGTGTCAAGGAATTTCCTAATCCACAGAAAAATACACATAATTTAAGTTGCTGCCATATTCAATATTGCACAGAGAACGTCATACGTAAACACCATGGACATGTCATTTATAACTGTAGAGAAGACTGTCCATTCTACATAAATTCTGAACTTCCTAGCGTATTCAATGCTTGTTCCTAGGATATTTGTACAGAAGCAAAGTCACACTTCCCAAGGACAGTATTGGGGTGCCTGCTAGTGGACAGGAGGTGTCTGCCGAAAACCGAGTACGACACAAGACACCTGCACTGAATCACATCTCCCATCGCACATATCCCCTGTAACGGTGCCCACTAGGAAGGCAGAGAGAAATGTGCACCACAAATGCGAGCTGAATTGCACCATTCCTTCCAGTAATCTCTCTTGTAATCAGGTAAGCACCAGCTGTTGTATACACTGTGTGGGAATCTCTCTCCCTCTCCAAAGAGTGAATGCTACCAAAATACAACTCCTTCAAAGATAAAAGTTCTACAGCAACGAATCACAGATACTTATTGTAATTGACAGTCCTAAAAACAAACTTCTCTAATATTTTAGTACATTCATGTCTAGGCTAGTAATAAAATCACTTTATCTTTAACATTCGGACTAAAATTCCGTTTTTTTTTTTTGTTTTTTTTTTGTTTTGTTTTTTGTTTTTTTTTACCAATTGTATCTTATTTAATTATAATAGTGCTTTAATTATTTTTTTTTTCATTTTCTTATACACTTCATAGTCCTCTGAACATGAATTTTGAAAAAATAACTTTCTTAGCTTCCAAGGAGTTTTCTCTGCTGATTGAGCTGATTACGTACAATAATCAGTAATGGTACTCTAAAGCCTTGAAAAGCCTAACAAAGAAGAAAATCTGTGATAACAATAAATAAAGAGCAGGTAGTGTTAGGTGTGCTGCTTCCAAATGGAGATCTCTCAAAGAGATGGCAAAGGCTAATAAAGTATGTGGATCATATTTGGGAGGGGTGGGTTTGGGAAGGGGTGGGTTTTTGTAGGGGAGGGGGTGACGCGGCAAGGGATGGCAAACAGGAACTTGGTGGGAAAGTGAGTCCGCGATAAATCAGGAAAAGCTTTTTTAGGAAAGATGGGTATTTTTCCCAGAAGGCGATGCCCTGTTCCGAGGATTAGAGTGAACCCTCTCGGAGGGGGGGGGCGGAGAAGGGGGGGCGAAATTAGCAATTTATTTTAGACAAATTGAGCGGCTCAGAGTAAATCGCATCTGTTTGTCCTCAGCTCTCTTCCTCCTAAAGAAATCCTACCATAAATAACTTCGCCTTTGCTACTTTTTCACACATTTGAATATTTAAAAAAAAAATAATACAGTACGTGTCAATGATAATTAAGAACAAAAATAAGTGAAAGTAAATTATTACAACAAATAATTACACCTGCTATTTAGAGCTAACTATCGCAACTACAGTCATTGATAAGCAATAAATAAATAGATAATATAAATTACTTACAGCTAATAAAAATATATACAAGTGAATTAAATGTGTTTATTTACAAATAGGCCACAAAAGAACTTGCTAATTGCTGTAACTTATTACATAACTGTTACCGGCACTATAGAAGCTACGACCAGCCCGACGATCTGAGACACGCGATCTGTCACGAAATCTGCCTTACTCAGTATTAAGACAGAGGTCTCTGGATGTCGCTGGCAAGCCCTACTTTCCTTCCAAGGAGACAAAGGAAGCATCTGGCAACTTTCAATTGCCCCTTTCCGTACAGGTCTGGTCCACACGACACCCGCTTCCCTAGTCCTTAACAGAAGCCATAATCAACTACTTATTTCGTAGTTTAATTCTAGTATTGTTACATTGTCTTTTCTTATCACCATTGCAGCCATTGTGGGCCAATATTTGCAGTTATGTTACTCGCCAGGCTTTTGTTTCTCATGAATAAATGTCTGCCCAGGACGGGACTGAACCCGCAGCATAAGTTTTTAAAAAAACCACAACAGATAACCTCGGATAAGCCAGCGCCTGTGTCTGATAACCTTCAACATTATTCGAAGGAGAAAAAAAAAAGTACTTTCAAATACGATGATTTCTGTGGGGATGAAATTAACTACTAGGGTCGAAACACGAAAAACATTTCATTTCTTGCAGGACCTTTCTGTTATAGTTAAAATGGTCGCAAAGAATATTATTATTATACATTATTAATATTAATACAGTTTGAGATATCTTAAAATTTCGATAAATACTTGTTATTCAGAAACAAAAAACAAACCAGTACAACTCTGCTATTGAGAAAAATTGTATTTCATTTACATAAACTCAATATTATTGTTCTTTATTACTATTAGTTGTAATTTAATAAATTACTTTTTTACTCTTAATTATTTAGTTACCATCATTATTTATTTTTATATTCTTCATGTAGCCTTGATAATGTTCTTGACTAATCTCAGGCTGCATGAATAGGCTTTATGCCAATTATAATATTAGAAAATAAGTATATATAAGTATATTAAATATAGTGGTAAAAGTTAACCGTTCAGTAAATATGCAGTTGTGGATAACAGATACTATAACCAGAAAGCTTACCAACGCCTTAGAGCGTAGCCCGCAGTACTTGCAGGTAAAGAGGGCTAAAAGTCTACATTAACCACTACCTATCTTAACATAAGAACATCAAGTATGTTCAAATAAAATGACGTCATATGGAATAATTTTATTTCTAATGAACAAAAATTATTTCTATTTTTTTCAAGTTTTTCAAATTTGCCATTCTAAATTAAAAACGATTTCTATAAATGCAAAATCGTGCGTTGTGTGGAATTCCCAATCAATTTTCTTGATCTGAGCAAGGGTAAAAAAAAATCAATATTATTATAATGCTTCAATTAGACAAATACATTACCATTTACTGAAAGATTTAATTAAAATATTTCATTTTTCCATATGAAATGCTGAGTACCATGTTAGTGTAACTTAAAAGTGTAAAAATATCCAAACACAAATTTGTAAGCTTCCCCCTTACTTATCAAACTACTTGTGTTGTTTCTACCATGACGTGCATTTTGAAACATTTTTACCTATTTTCACATACAAACTTAATGGAAGGTAAAATTTATTATTTAAATAATANCAGTCCCTCTTCACCTCATGAAGCATAGCCTGGAGTTTGACATGTTCTGCTGAGGTTATCTCTAAATTTTTTTGGCCTGCCTGAAAAGTTTCCTCAACACTAGAATGAAATTAAAGATTGCAATTATAACATGCTCACTTACATAAAAAGATATAGAAAATTAAACATAAAATCAAGGCTATGATATAAAAGGATTGTTTGAAGCAATATATTAAAAAGAAGTAATGAAAATAAGAAAATTGTATTTGTTATACAGACACTTGTTAAACCTAAAACATACAGACCTAATTAATTTCTGAGTAGCGAATTTCTGCAAAAAATTTAAAACAGATTCATGGGGTACATTTTTACCAAGCTTCCTCACAAGCAATGCCACAACATTCATTGAAAGTACAGGCAGATTAGGTGAGACTTCACTTAGCGCTTCAAGTAAAGCACATTCCACTTCTGAATCTGGTTTAGATGTTTCTGAGCCTTCTTCTTCCTCTTCAGCTAAAAGTATATTTTAAAATTATATCCAATATTAAATTGAAGCAAATATAATTTAATAAACATTCTAATTTTTAGCACTTTTCATTAACATGCTTCCTTTTGAGATTCACAGTCCAACTATTAAAGGTCAGCAAAATTTATCAATAATTTTATAGTCCAGTTAGGTTTTATAGAGTGTACTTTGATAATAAGATTTTTATCTTTAATCAAAAATAATTAAATTATATTCAGATTGTTGTTGTTTTTTCATTCAGCTATAAGCTGTGCAATTCATTAACAAGAATCTGTAATTTTACCAAAGAACATTTTTCAATTTTATAATCGGTCTCATGCCCTTTGGAACACTAATTGTTTAATTATGCTTGATGAGATAAAATATTTTACTCTAGAAACAAGTAGTTATTAGCAATAACTCCTCCACTACAATTGAGGAGGTATTGAGTGATAACTGATCAATGATCTCTAACGATAAGAAAGGAGAATAGTAACTATACTTGAACTTTTGGGAACAGAAAACATGTATTATTAATCAGTAATATTAATTAATTATGGTTCTAAGCAAATTATGGCTAAGAACTTAAATCACTTACAGCTCGTTTGCGATAAACACATAATATTTATCTATTTAGTTTTTATATGATGCATCAGAAAGAGACATGAAGGTTCGAACAGTTGAAGAGGAGTAATAAGCCAACAAGAATCTGTAGTTTCATTCCTGTAATGGCATGGCATAAGGATTGAGAAACGTTCCCGCCATATTTTCTAACTTCTCACGTGATGCATTATTACCCGAGAGGTAAACACCGCAGGAAAATCTGCCTAGATAGACAAAACTATACCCCGAGACAGAGAGTATACATGGAGGAAGTTGGCGACCAAGAGCTACAAATGTATTCCCGATAGTAATGGCGGGTGTCTCTGAGGTGATTAAGGTGTCAGACTGACCTAGGCAGGAGGTGCGGATAGCGGCCATGCTCACTGCTAACGAGGGTCACACTGGACTGAGTCGCTCAAATGCCATCGAGGATCGATATAGGAGAACTCCACACTGAATAAAGAACTAAGAGGAAGCACTGATCAATCACCAGTGACGTCATACACCAACCCCCTCCACTACTTAATATTTGCCAGAAAAAAGTGTATTATGCTGGCGAGATATTCCTCTGCCCTCCAAATATCGACAAGATAACTACTGAATGTGACTACATACAATACTTGAAGCTGTACAACATTTACACGTTGTAACACTGAGAAAAGGAGAGGAATTTCAGCAGATTTCCCGGAGGAGCTATGGACGTTAATTCCATGGCTAGAGTTTTAAAAAATGTCAACAGTCTACGTATATTAACCTATCTAATATTGGAGAGGCTAAAAATATGTCGTCTAAAATGTATGTATATGTGTGATTGCGTGTGTGTGTGTGTGTGTGTGTGTGTGTGTGTGTGTGACTATAGAAAATATTAAAAATGAAACACTTGCGGCTTCAATGTATATAATTTAAAAAAACAGATGGGGGAAAGAGTGTAGAACACAAAAAAAGGGAATATTTTCGGGGAGACTTCTTGCTCTTCGTCAGTGATGAGTGAAGCCTGTCTCTCTTTACTCCTCAGTGGCCAAGAGTGATTAGTCTCCCCAAAAATTTTACTCATTGCAAGTTTTTCTTATTTAATAGCTCTCTTCGGAAACTGTACTTACAAATAAAATCAGTTTTTAAAACTATACCTCATCTTGAATACAAACACACTTATTATCACTATAATCAAGCAACGGCATTGCTGAAATGCTAGATTAATATTTCAATAATTTTTACACGCTAAAATATCTTGGACCAACAAATACACTTATGAAATAATAAGTATAACAAGATATTATGATAAATAGATACTCGTAAAACAGCAGGCTCCAATAACGTAGCCCCATTCTCATTTACGAATAGTCACAAATGTGCATAACGACGCAAAATACATTTTCGCGAACTAGAAAATAGAAAGATTAATATTTAAATTAAATATAAACTCATTATTTTTTTATTATAAAATATTTGTGCTATTAACTTACCATGATTCTTGTCAAATATATTCAAATAGTTTATACTCTCGAGACTCAATGATCACTTGATATGTCTAATGAGCAAACTGTTTGTAAGTTACTACTGGATGACCAAAAAAATAAAATACTAATGAGCAAATACATGCTGGTTTGTTAATCTTCGGCNAGAACCGCAGAATGCAAAAAACAGGAGTGCGCTAAAGAGTGTGGCGCCCTAACCTGACCCACACGTTTAGGAACTGTGATACTCGTGCGTACTGTAATAAGCTTTATCTGACAGGCGTAACCCTGGTAATCCAATAAAGAGTTAATAAAAGGACCAGGCAAGTTTATTTCCTCCTTGGTAAAGTTCGATTATTATCTTTTATTTTCGACAAGAGCTGAGATCGTCGACGATGCCCAGTGGAAAAGAGAGACACAATATATATGTATGACATTCGGTGTGTTGTCAGGGATGTCTAATGAGCAAACTGTTTGTAAGTTACTACTGGATGACCAAAAAAATAAAATACTAATGAGCAAATACATGCTGGTTTGTTAATCTTCGGCGTAAACATAAGTCCATGCCCTATCGATTGCTTACACATCATTTGTAAGTTATTAACTTATCTCAACACTACAACACATATCATACATATGCTTTAACTGATAAAACTTGAATTTATGTATATAATAATTCATATACTTCAAAATAATAATAAAAACATTACGAAAGGCGTTCCTCAGGGTTCCTGTTTAATGACACCACTTTTCAGTATGTACGTACATAAACATCTACCAAAACTTTCAAAATCAGATATTTCACTCAGATATCACAATGGTACATTTCACATCTATACCACTAAATTAATAAATTGCAATCAAGTGACAGAATAATTAATAAATAATGGGCTAGATGGAAAATACGTAATAACAAATCAAACTAGAAACTAGTCTTTTCATTAACAGGCGTTAATTAACACAGATTAATTCAACGCCTAAAATGAATATTATTTCAACTCATTAGTCATCCTATTTAACACAAAATACAATTTAACTCAGTTTAATTCAGCAAACAGACCAATTAGATCTATAATTCTTGTTATAATTGTATTAATAATAACTCTTAATTTTATCTAATTTTCTTAATCATTCGCTGATAGATATTACACACATTGATTCAACAACCTTCAGATACTTGTCTCTATAAATCCATAAATCTTGTAAATATCTACTGAGAATACTTGTAAATCATTTATGGGCCTATTTCTCAGCTCAAAGTTTGCCTCTGGCGTTACTGAATCACGTTCATAAAGAGCAAGTCAATGAGATAATCATGAAGTGTAGTTATTATTAAGAAATCTTTGTGCGTCAGCTATGAACGAAGAAAAGTAAACAAATATAGTTATTTAAATTTGAAACTGTGACAAGAAGCGCTACGTTTGGAAAGTAATATATTTAGTCCTTCTGAAAGAAGTGGCTTTACACTTCACTGACAGTGATCTACATAGCAAATCTGCGTAAAATAAAAGAAAATCGAGGTCGCCTAAGAATAAACATATTATATTTCTAAATAGAGGTTACTTAAGTAAATCGCTTCTAGAATCTCTGACGTGTACAAATGTGTTAGCAAAGACATAGAATTATTGTCTTGCGTGCTCTAGCTCTCTGTAAGCCAAACTAACTCACAATCGTGAAAAGCGTATAAATGTACAAATTTGTAGAATATTTTTTTTATTTTAATATTTATTTATTGAAAATGGATTTTTTTAAAATTAAATATTACTTTTATCATTAGTAAAACAACACATTTATTTATTAATAAGTTAATAGGACCTAAGGTGGACTTTGATATAAGTTTATGAATAATTGATCTTACAAGTAGAACTACACAAGATCTTTGAGGCTAGCTATAGACTGTCCGGGAAGGAAAAGTTGCGAAAAGACTCAACTTTCT
Organism: Oncopeltus fasciatus; assembly: GCA_000696205.2. Classification (NCBI taxonomy): domain Eukaryota; kingdom Metazoa; phylum Arthropoda; class Insecta; order Hemiptera; family Lygaeidae; genus Oncopeltus; species Oncopeltus fasciatus. The sequence continues at coordinate 28,311 of KZ809107.1, read as the reverse complement.
GAAACATCTTTTTTGACAAGCGTTTTTCATTGGGCATTTGAAGAACATAAAAGTTGGAAAAAATATTTCCCGCCTAAACCAAATGTCTTGTCATTGCAGCCGTAAAAACTCCCATTCCCTTCACCTTACAAACCTCAGCAATTAACTCATTTGACGCCTCCCAAAAGAAAGCTTAAATGTCCTATTCAGTTTCGAAATTTTAATATATTTTCTAAGGGATAACAATATATAAATAATAATTTAAATACTCTATAATGCAATAAGAAAATAAACATTTTATTCATCATTAAAAGCAATATCCTAACGCCTTTTGCAAAATATGTAACGTTTGGATATTTAGGATCTGATTAGAAGAATATTCCTGGTTGTATCTAGTCTAAAGGAATGAAACTCGATACAATAACCTTTCTTAACTCATCTTACATACAATTTACATTTGTATCCTCAAATATTTTAGTAAGTGTTTCCTTAAACTCTGAGTTTCAATTAAACGATTTAAAACGAGCTCCAAACCCTTCATTATTTTAAAAAGAAGATATGGCACTTAAATAAAAATAAAAATAAAGTTATAAATGTGTCAGCAATAAATCTTCATAACAAAATCAAATTTGAAATTAAATATGATTTATCTTATTATTTATTTTAGTTGGTTATCAGTAACTATAAGTTATACTATTTTGTGCAACATTACAAAAAAATAAAATATAACTTGTTTTTCGAGGAGAGGCTAGTCAAGGATTTAATTTTGGGGCTAAAGATTTAAAAACTGATTTGTTTTTGTTTTTTAAGATTTTTTTTCGCTAACGTTTTGCCCTGAATTTCAGGCCTTCATCAGGGCAAATTATAGTCATAATTTAGTTACCGTAGAGTAGGAGACTCTTATCCCGATCACCACATTGCCCTGATCAAGGCCAGAAATTTAGGACGAAACATCCACGAAATGTTTTGGCAAAAATAAAACGGCAAAAAAAAACTTTTTTGTACGCAAACAAGTTTTTAATTTTTGGTTTCCCAACGACGAATCCCTGACTAACCTCTCCTCACGAATCTCGACGGTCGGTTACATCTCAAACTTTTTTTTTTTTTTGCCATTGCAAAGTTTAAAACATTCCCAATGCTACCGGTAAAGGCCTCCCAGATGGACCACATGTTACAGACGCATTTATTCCAAAAGAGGGTCTGACTTATTCTCATTTAAGGAAGAGTGGTGAATAGGGCTGGGTATTCCCAGGAGCAGGCCAGGAGATGGTCATCACAGAACCGCAGAATGCAAAAAACAGGAGTGCGCTAAAGAGTGTGGCGCCCTAACCTGACCCACACGTTTAGGAACTGTGATACTCGTGCGTACTGTAATAAGCTTTATCTGACAGGCGTAACCCTGGTAATCCAATAAAGAGTTAATAAAAGGACCAGGCAAGTTTATTTCCTCCTTGGTAAAGTTCGATTATTATCTTTTATTTCCGACAAGAGCTGAGATCGTCGACGATGCCCAGTGGAAAAGAGAGACACAATATATATGTATGACATTCGGTGTGTTGTCAGGGCACAATATGAAGTGACCCACATTGAGAAGAGGGAGTTGGGGGGGGGGGGTGATAAGGAAGCTCTCTCGTGCTCTGACGTCATAGGGCCTTGAACTAGATCGGGGAGGGGGATGAGTGACGTCACGGAACGGCCCCCTCCAGGCAAGGCCGGTCCCCTCACGAGAAGATCAGAACCAATCAGACATAAGGCAGGATAACCTCGTCCTGCGACTCCTCGACAGGGAAAAAAATTCCCTTCATTCAGAAAAGAAAAACTCCCGCCAACATTCAATCATTCAACTTCATGTTGCAAAATAAAATAATTAATAAAATATGGTTATTAAAATTAGGAAGTAATTATTTATTCATAAAATAATAGAAAAATGCATTAATGTTTTAAAAAATTATTCTGAATTATTTAAGAATTGGGCGCATCATACAGTGAAGTTTTATCAATGATCGGATTTTGTATTACATTTTAGGCGTAGAACGTCGATTTTGAAAACCAATAACCCAAGCTCATCCAAATGTCATCCATTAACTTATGAAAATTTGTGACTACCAAAAATTTGGACAAGAAATAAACTTATTAATACTACACTTTATATTTGTTGTACGGTAAATCTACACTTGGTTAATGACATCATTGTAAGATAGGTAAGGTTCCTTGAATTTTATATATATATATATATATATATATATATATATGTCCCTTTCTCTACACAACCNTCATTATTTTCCTGTATAGAATATATGTACAAAGTTTATGTCATTTCGTATTTACCAGTAAAATTTAATATTGAAGGTTTTTACTAGCGAAAATTGTTTTGTTTGATCCATATAATAAAAAAGTAATTAAAATTGTAAACCTTACCAGTCTATAACCCCCTTAAGGGAGGTTGAGCATAAGATGTGTGTAATGTTGACTAAGGGAGTATTTCTCCCCAACAGAAAAAGTTACAGCACTCTCTGATGACCTTTCAAAAGCTTCTTACCGAGTTATAAGCAGTATAGATTTTTTCAGAAACTGAAACTGAAAAAAATACATGCTCTCCAAATGTTTCTGTTATCTTATAGTTGTCAGAACTATAGTGAATCATTGACAATTGTCTATAGTAAAAAAAGTATACCCACAAACCACCAATTCATCGATCAAGGTATTCGTCAAGGATCTATACTTGAACCTATCATGTTTTTAATGTATACAACTGACATGGAGTCAGAAAGATGCCGATGTGTATTTGTATGCACATCACGATACTTATAGCTGACAAAGATGTAAATAAATTATCCCAAAAGCCAATGAGGGAATAAAAAAAAATTAAAATTTAGTATTAAAATCCTTGAATCAAATGTAAATAAAACGGAGTAAATATAATTTACTATATCAGAAATGAAGTAATGTTACTTTAGAAAGTGCCGAAATAGAGCACAACTCAATTTTCAAAAAATTCTTGGTATACCAACTCAAGCAAAACTTAAATCGAAAGAACCAATTCAGAACTACCTCTGAGCAGAGATAATTTAATTAATTCCCGTCTAGTTACCTTTTTTTCCCCATATTTATTTTACCTCATCCAATTTCGAAACTCTTCGACAACTGAAACAACTGAAAGTTTAATTTCCATTTCTGTAATGTTTCTTCATTTTTATCCTCCTTTTCTATAATATTTTAAATTCAAAGTACCTCGATTTTCCACTTTTGTGTACACAAACAAAATCATTGTTATAGCAGTCTTAGAAAACCCGCAATAACCTTCGATTTGCTACTGGGGTTATGATGAATGTCAGAAAAGTACATTTAAAAAGCAATGAATACTCCGAAACGACTTTCGGACGACAAACGCTACCTGGGCATTTGTGGAAAAAGACGGATCTTGTCATTTTGGAACGGGCTGCCACGTTCCCGAGGGTGGTGGTGGACGGGCGAGAGAAGGGTAGGGATGACAGTTAGGGGAGAAATCGGCATTCTTGGGCCAATGAGATGCAGACTTAGAGAAATATGAAGATGAATGAAGGGGAAGAGAAGTGGCAGAAAGCCAAGCACAACTTCCCCAGCGCCAATCCAAAAAACTTACCCCGAGAGTCGAGGTAAACACAGATCGCAGGACATTCCTCAATGTCTTCTTGTTGTCCACAGCCTTCTTCGGAGCTACTCCAGTCAAGTGTGAGAGATCCCTCAACTCGCTCTGTCCTCTATCACCAATCCTTTGCGTTCTTTGAAGATCTAAAGCCAGCCAACAGTACACGTAATTATTCGGAAAATAATTTTATTCGATCCAGCATTCAATCTTAAAGTTTTCTATGCATCAAATAGTATGAATCAGTCATTATTTAGATACCTTAGAGCAGGATCTCTCCCTCTCTCTCTCTCTCTCTCTCTCTCCCTCCCCACCAGCCTCTCGCACTCTCTCTCACTCTCTCCCCATCACTCATTTCGCCCGGATGATTGCCAGAAATTTAGGCCAAAACAAATTTTTTTTTTCTTTACAAATCAGTTTTTAAATCTTCAGCTCCCAATATCGAATCCCTGACTGAACTCTCCTCAGAAATAAATATAAGCATTTGATTAAGCCATAGCTAATTTTTATCAAAATAATTAAAAATACTGCCTGTTAAAAATAAGTTAAAATAAAATTATGTAATTTGATTCTATTGTGAGAAAAAACAAAAAGTAAAGTTACACATGAAGAGTGTCCAGTGATATCACTCTTCACAGTTAAATATAATTTATGTTCCAAGGAGGCCAAATTCGTCTGAGTCGGTGGTGAAGATTGAAGGGATTACATTTGCAGGACAGGGTCTGTGCTAGTAGGTTTGGGCTGTATGGCAATTGACTGTGGAATAGGGAGAAGCAGAAGAAAATGAGATCTTGGACGGTATGAATATCGAAGTCATGATGAATGGAAGAGTTTTTAAGTTACATTAGGTAAAATATCCCTAGAAATTATATAGGACACTAAACATTTAAAAATAATAATTTATACTTTTATTTTTATTTTTCATATTTAAAAAAGTGACTAACTATTTAGATATGTATCTAAATTTCTTAAATGAGATTCATTATAATAACGGCTGTTTAACAATATAGTTTTTAAAAAAAAACTTTCTTTTTTTTTTGTATAGTGTAAGCCTCTCTGTCATTTACTTAGGGTGAGGGATGGAAGAGTTGCCACCACAAGCTTTTATTTATAAATAATTGATTGCCCTGGGCAGGATTTGAACCCGCAGCGTCAGGATTGCGAGAACCGAACGGATCCCCTAAGCTACCCTGGAACTCCCTCCCTCCCAAAAAAAAAACAAAACAAAAAACTTAATATTCTTACTGTTTTAGCAACATTGATCGATAGTAATTCCTCAGTTGAGAATAGTGTCATTGGTCATCTTCCCTCCTCATGGCTTTATTATTGAACGTTATTTAGTTTGTTCTTTGTTTTACATTTTAATCAAATAACAGAATTACATTTTAATGTTTTTATTTTAACAGAAATTAAATAAATAAATAAGAGATTAAAAAAATGTAATTTCTCAATTAAAAGCACAATCATTATTTTCCTGTATAGACAATTTGAAGCATATGGTTATGCACTATAGCAAAACAAAATTAATTACTGAGGAACGAAAAAGGATTAGGTAAAGTGAAGTTGAATATGATTCCCAGTACTAAACATGCAGGTGTGTTAGAGATAATTCTCCCTGGCGAATCAGCTTATAACTTGATTTTCAGTGAAGCGAGGACCAATCACAAGGACTGTTCCATTAATAGGAAGCATATATGCCTTAATGATCAAACAACATTGGAGTCGCTATATATTCGCTAATTAAATTCTGCGGAAATATATATGCCTCTGTTGAGGACATACGTGGAATATTGGCTCCAATATATTTCCCAATAGATAGAATTATCTGGGGCAAGCTAAGTGCCATCAGCTTGATCGGAGTAAGCCTTCGAGGAACACAAAGAGTATAAACAGCAATAGCTCTCCGAAATGGAAATTGGAGTACATTCGTCGAAGAGTGGAGACGACATGAAGAAGAGTAACAGCTGTATTCCTCTACATCTACTTCAGCACATGGCACTGGTACGGAAGACAAGTCTGTGACGGACGGCGAACGTGAGGACGAAATGGAGGTACGGAACTCTGAGAGCGACTCGGAATTTGAAGATGGGCAGTAAAAGATATAGTTTACAAGTCTGAAATTGACTAGACACATGAAAGAGGAGTAGGAGAATAAATTCATCAGTGTGGCTCGTGGGATCCGTTCGGGTTTTTGCAATTCTAGCGCCTCGGGTTCCAATCCCGCCCTGGGTGAGTGTTTTCGATAAATAAGAGATGTTCTGAGCCATGGCTAGATGGGATGACAACTTGTAGATAGGCCCTCTCTCCATGACCTTAAGACATAGAAAAGATATCATACGATTCCGAAAGTGCCTATGAAGAGGGGAGTAGGAAGGTTGTTGTGCAAGCCAAAGAGAGTGACTAAGAGCAGGAAGAAGGGAATGAGGGAGACCCAGAAGCAGCTGTACAAGTTCAGCTGACTTGGGAAGTGGATGCTGATCCCTAACCACACCACCTGCAGAGCTGAGTGGCTCATTCCGGCAACACTTGTCCGTTCCCACAGCACGACCAACCTTCCTCCTCGGGGGCGTTTCTTGTCGGAATAGTTCGCCTCCTCAGCTACAACACACAATTCTACTTGATATTAACTGGTTAAGCATTTTTCTTATTCATAAATTCGCTCTTTATGAATATGAGTTCATATTCATATCCACTTTTCCAGCTTTTCTGTAATCTTCTTGAGTAGCTCTAGTGCGCTTCCAAGCTCAGTAACCACTTAACAGTCACCATCAAACCATTCACTTCTTTGATTATTTTGCTTTTTACAAACTATTTTCTCTGTTGTGGTCATCTGGGAATCTTTCAAGTGTCTCCATACAGTTGCAACATCTTGAGCTTCACCAACTTCAGTTTTCTGTTTTCATCTGCACCCTCTTGAAATTTGTTTCTGGTCTCAGCATCCTTCAATTTTCCACATCCACTAAAGCATGTCTACTACCTCTTTGATTCTTTCTGTTAGATATCCCGGCTCTCGGTTGTTGCTACAAGAAGAAATTGATCACTGTCAATATTGGCGCTTCTGGTTACCCTGTATGTCAGATTTTTTAGACCTAATATCTACTTTATATTAAGTTTTTTGGTTTATCGCCAGGAGAATTACAACTAAAATACAATTTATAAATATTAATTTTATTTGTTGTTTTTAATCCCACGTAAATTTAATTCAATGCAAGGGAACAGAATAAAAATCTAACTGTCTCAGCCAGTTCGTGCCCAAGGTTCGAGCCTTGGCTGAGACAGTTAGATTTTTTATTCTGTTCCCTTGCATTAATTGATTTACAACTAAGGTACTTTTTGCATAGACGTAGCTTTCTAGACCTACACATCAGCACCATATGTTCAATGCCAGAAAACATACTGCTTAAAAATTCATAAAATTAATATTAACATCAATAAGTTGATTGTTACAATATTCACCCTACAATTTACCACTTAGCAGCTGAATAGCCATTAATATATAGAATATATACTTTTGTATCAGTATACCCTTGTATCCTGTTTTTTTTTTTTTTTGGCACATTTTCTTAAGAATGTCTTAAAATATCAAATAATTCTTTAAGCAAGTTCTATAAAAATTTTTAAATTCTAGTCCTTTACATAATATAAAAAGTTCTTTTGAGATTACTCAGATTTTGTAGTGTGGAGAGAGAAGAAATGACCCACATGGCAGCAGTACACAGTGTATCGTACGCAAGAATGGAAGCTAGGAGAATGAGAAACAGCTGATAGTCACGCGACGGACTCGTGGAGGAGTCACCAATGGCCACCTCATTCTTCAGATCTCTTCTGCAAGAGTAAGCAAGTGAGTGTTTCCATGCAGATCCGTAATTCCCAAAAGGACTTTACGACAGACAACTAAAATATTTCCACATAAATAATCTAAAGGGTTATTATTATTTCTACCACCAATGAATATAGAACTCTTATACCTTATATTCTTCGTCTTCATTGGTTTCTGTACATCATCTCCCGTTGGCGAGCGCTTTCGGACACTGTCCATCTTCTGGCCGAATACATACGTTCACTGTCACGGTCCGTATTCAACTGTGTTTTTCTGTGTGTTAGTTGTGTCAAACACAGTTGAATACGGACCGTGACAGTGATCAGGTATGTTGCATGTGCGAGTTGAGGGTCATCGTCCATTATTCCAGGTATAAGTTGAGGTAGGG
>KZ809106.1:123154-133995 GCA_000696205.2 Oncopeltus fasciatus | reverse complement strand
GTTTTGCTACTATCTGTGAAGCTGGGCTTGGACCATAAATGTTGTGATCCAAGTTTTGCTACTATCTGTGAAGCTGGGCTTGGACCATAAATGTTTTTGTGCGAAAAATGCATATAATATATTTTTATTTGACCAACTTTTAATCTACTGCGATCAAAAGTTTCACTTCGTTTCAGCATCAATTTACAATAAAATGTTTCTTTTATTAATTCATGTGAACCCAAGTACCAAGCTTCTTTTGATATCCAGTTTTATGTAAATGTTTAAATAAAATTTGTTTTAGGGTTGATGTTTGATTTTTGAGCAGTATTGCGAGATAAAATGGGTTTATGTTCCTAGATTTTTTTGAAAACTTTAATTGATTCTTGTAAAATTGGTCTGTAGGAGATTTATCATATTCCTGAGAATTGCCAGAGTAAAAGAGAGTCGACCAATTCTGGCAATGTCATTGACATAATCACCATAAACACCACACCCTTTTCATGAGCGTTTAGAAGTTAAATAAAAAAAAAAAACATAAAGAAAATGACTTTTTGGAAACTTCACTTTTAAAACGCTACAAACTTTAGACTGAGTTGATGAATAAAGCTATTAATAAAATATTCTTTGGACTTTGACCTCAGTGTGTCTTCACTGAATAAGGATTACAAGAGATGAGTGATATTAAAACGAGCTATTTAGTTTGAATTAAAAATATCAACCATGACCGGACCTGAACGAATTCTCTACAGATAATCTCCACTTTCAAAAACTCTTCATTTGAATTATAATGTCCAATGTTTACTCAATAACATTATTATTCAACGCGCTTATTAAGGTATATATGTACTGAGAATGAGTACTTCCACTCTTCCTTCCAGGGCAGTACTGTTGGAATAGCTCCCATTATTCAGAATTAACGACATAGTTAGGACTGATAAGATAGCTGTACTTCGAGACAGTCAGCCATTCCTTATCAGGGACAGAAATGTCGGAATAGCTGCCATTATTTAGAATTAATTAGTTTAAATCTTTCTCTTTTGAACTATCCTCACCTTTATCATAATAGGATCGGGAAGGCCTTTATTCCTTCACCCTGGTGGCAGCATTTAACGTTGTCATTCGATTTGGACTCCTACTTAACTGCCCTAATTTGACACTACATAACTAGATCGTATATTTTATCCTCGTTGTGGTCCCGGTGCCATTTAATTCGTCATTTACTCTCATTTATGTCCATCTCAATTAAAAATTTGCTCATCATATGATTTACACTTTATATATGGGATTCTCCCCAAGTCTGATGGCACATATCGCAAGAGATCCTAGCTCCCAAACGTCAAGCCCTTCTTTCCGTATGGCCAATGACGTAACTATAACCAATACTACCCCCAACCCCTTATAGTGTATATAACTCACCCTGTCAGAGCAGTCGACGTGCACCTTCCCACTGTCCAATAGCCTCCGGATTACGCTCAGGTCTCCATTCACAGCCGCAAGATGTAGCTTTACGTCTGATGGCACATATCGCAAGAGATCCTAGCTCCCAAACGTCAAGCCCTTCTATCCGTATGGCAAATGACGTAACTACAACCAATACTACTCCCAACCCCTTATAGTGTATATAACTCACCCTGTCAGAGCAGTCGACGTGCACCTTCCCACTGTCCAGTAGCCTCCGGATTACGCTCAGGTCTCCATTCACAGCCGCAAGATGTAGCTTTACGTCTGATGGAGTCTCTTTCTGAAAAAAAAAAAAATGTAAGTAAGTTAACTGTACTTGGTGAAAATGTTAAAACTCAGAATAATATATTTTAAAATATAGCAATTAATTTTAAAACATAATTTCGTAAAATATTACAAAAATAAACAGTAAAAAGATATTAAAGAATATAATGTCAAGGTTCAAGTTGACCTTCTTTCTTTAAAATTTAAAGTTACATTTCATCCCTATTATGTATCCAATACATCCCTTCACCACGATTTTCATATCCCTTTTGTTCAAGACTTCATTTTTTTTCGCTTCACCCTTTTCCACAGTAATCTGCCATACTATCCTAATCCACTAGCACAGATCTTGTCTTCCAACTCCAATCCCTACAACCCTCGCCGTCGACTCAAACGAAGATGGCCTCCTGACCGCGAGACTTCCTGGGGACATAATCTGTAAATAATTTGAGAGTGGTGTCACTGGTCACCTTCTCTCCTCATATTATTGACATTGAAAGTAATTTTTTTTTAAATTCATCGTGGTGATCAAATTAATAATTTTTTTTTAATTTAACAGAATGTAATAAATAAATAAAAGTTTATAAAAAAAATACATTCGGTATTTATTATTTTACTGAAAACCCTTGAAAGGGATAACGTTTGGTGAAACTCTGATGAAATATGGAAAATGGCGTTTAAGGAAGAAACAAAATTTATGATATGCGTTTCGAGAGTCAGAAAAAATGAGTATAAGAAATAATAGGAGTAAAAAGTCAATATCTTAGGTATATAAAAAGGTATATAATAATTTTGCCTTAAACTCATGTCAATTTAAATCAAAGCTTCATTGGCTTATTTTCTTCCTTAGAAAAAAATGTGGGTATCACCAAACCCGAAAATAGCTGATTTCTAGCTGGATCAAGCAAAAACGTCAAAAACCCTTCTAAGAGAGATACACAACATGAGAGCAAGAAAAACAGAAATTCCAACATTATACCGGAAAACTGGAAAAGGAAAAACGAAAATGAAATTAGGTACAAAATAATATGACGAGAAGTTGATTGATAAGTCCAGGGAATTCAAAATTATATTTAATACCATGAGTACTTGAAGGAAATAACGATGAACTAACGAAGGACGACAGAAGTGTTGAAAAGAGATATTTATGGTGTAATTAGGTGTGTGAAGAGGCATAGGAGAGAAATGNTATTACTTAAAAGTAGAAACAATCACAACACCTATATATCACCGTTTCAATCTTTAATAAAAAATGGGAAATTCAGTTTGTTTATGCAGCTCCTGAGTGGCGGACGTTTATTTAATCAGCTATGATTATTTAAAAACTCATGAGGTTATTCTATTAAATTGAAAATTGTGGTTGAAAGTAAATGATTGTTGACCACTCTTTGAGAAATACCTTCGGTAGAAAGACTTCTCGGGAAATTAATGGAGTACCTCGGTGAGCGTGGTTAGGTCATTAAATTCGCCACAAGAACTCTCTATGTCTATGAGCCTTTTAGATTTCTTTTTAGGCCTTTGTTAAAAGGCGCAGCTTTTCCATTCTGTCCCTGTCGTACTCTTCCTCCTCCAACCTCCAAGCATGGAGTTGCGTGAAAGAACCCTCGAGCCTTGCGCAAGAGGTTGATGGTCGCTATGTGGTCAGTGCATTTATTTATGGTGAGGGTTTGGGAAACCTCCGAACCGGGATACAAACACAAAACTCTTACGTTGTATTGTGGTGAATCCCCTCACCACAAGTCTAACAAGTAATTCTTGACCGTCTTCTTGTACAACGCAGTCATCTTATTGAACATGGAACTACCAGGGATATCTCTAATTAAGAGTATATTCGCATTCTTATGTGCTATCTCAAGATATCTAACTCTTATCTTCCACTCCTAACAATCACCTTACTACCACTTGTCTTAATATTCTCGATAAATTTATATTTAATTAATACTGATAATGTGTTATTATCATGAAGCAAGCATTTTATGAAAAAATGTATGGATTATGAATTAATTAAATCCCAGACATTATCTAAGAACTGACATTCAAATATAATAAACAAGTTGATAGAATCAACAAATACAACGTCATTATAAAAGGATTCATACTAATCAATAAAATTTTCCAAATAAAATTTTTTAAGAATAACAAAGTGGGTTGAGCAAGCCCTTATCTATTTAAAATACAGGAAAAAAAACCTAGGTATTTTTTAAAAATAAAAATTAATTTTGTTCATAATCATAATTCAATTTAATGATTGGGGTTGGGATGGTTTAGGGGAAGAGGAAATTGAATAATCTTTATCAAAAATGAAATGAAAAAAATTATAAAACATAAGTGGTAAAAATAGTATTTTTTAAACAATTAAGTCTACAAAATATGTCTCTGAAATATTCAAAATAAGCTAAATATTAAGAATTTACAATATTGTAACTAGAGGGATTGAGACCCCACCCCCTGTCATATCTTAATAAGAGATAAATTTAATTAATCTTATCTCTGTCAACCTTAAATGAAACAATCTAAAGACTGATCAGTTTACGCAGCTCCTGCTTGAAGGACAACTTTTGAACAATCAATTTTATTCTGAAATTACCTTCTTGCTGATCCTCTTTTCCAGTAATCGGTCAACTCGGCATCCCATTAATCCGATTGTTGTGAATCGCGCCGGACCTGCAGTGTTCACCAAATAGTGATAGTGGTTTATGAACACGAGCATTCTGACGAACATATAAGAAATGATTCCAAGGAATCTTTTTTTTTTTTTCCATTCATTCTTCACAAATTCTAATGATAAAGAAAGGGGCAATATGTGGTAGTGAAGGCTCGTTGTTCAATCCTCCTAGTACTTGGGACAAAGAGTTCTCAAGTGACCTCCACGGCGAGATAGTTCACGGTGTGGGGCCGTCCCGGTCTGTCGCTTGCCACCTGCGCTTCCCGAGGCTACCAAGTACCTAAGGCGTATCTTTGGTTCTGCAGGATTAACTTTGTCGTACCGAGCGAATCCTTTGGTACAAACTTTGTACTGTAGTAAAGCAGATGAATTGTGAAGACTGTCAGAGCCTATAGTATCTAAGGCGGTCTGTCGCTTGCCACCTGCGCTTCCCGAGGCTGCCAAGTACCTAAGGCGTATCTTTGGTTCTGCAGGATTAACTTTGTCATACCGAGCGAATCCTTTGGTACAAACTTTGTACTTTAGTACAGCCGATGGATTGTGAAAGCTGTCAGAGCTTATAGTATCTAAGGCGGTCTGTCGCTTGCCACCTGCGCTTCCCGTGGCTGCCAAGTACCTAAGGCGTATCTTTGGTTCTGCAGGATTAACTTTGTCTTACTGAGCGAATCCTTTGGTACAAACTTTGTACTGTAGTAAAGCCTATGGATTGGGAAGACTGTCAGAGCCTAAAGTACCTAATCATAGCCACCTTCATTATTTCGAGGCTGGCAAAATATTTAGCGTATCTTTTATTCAGACGGAGTATCATTATTGTCATTTAACGCCTTTAAATTGCCTAAAAGTATTACCTGGGATAGAAATTTCGGCAAGAGATACACATTTGGTAAGGTTGGAATACCATTGAAGCATATTTGGACCGGGTGAAAAACCTAGTAATCACTATTAGATGATTTTAGTTGGGGTTCGGTCAAGGTAGATAAAAAAAAAAAAAATACAAATTAAAAAGAAGTGTATTTAAAAAAAAAAGATTATCTGCCAACGTTTTGGCTTACATTGTAAGCCATCTTAAGGGCTGTAGAAATACAAGAAAAGACTTCGAGAGCATAACCATTCTTTCCACTGAACCCTATAAACACAAACACCTTTTATCTGAAACCGTTCACATTAACGTACAACACTATCCAGTTAACGACAGGACGGATATAAAATAAATTTCATCAACTTATTCAAACATTTTCAACATTCTAAAAACCATCAGCCCTCCCTCTCAATAAACCTGTCAAACATTTTTCCCAGTTCCAAAGTTACCTATTCCCAAAAATACCCTTCCTTTTTTCCTTTGTCCTTTTTATTGTCCTCTCTTGCAACAGGCCGCTTTCCCTTTGTACCTTCCGCCTCTTACCTTCCACCACCACGGTGTTTGTCTGAAAAATTATATTTCTTCTCAGTCATGGAAATGTGAACTTAGGGACAGGACGTCCTCTCTCGTCTTCAGGATAGACAGATGTGGTAAGTTAATGTTTTAATTATTTTATTTTGGTTGTGGTTTTTTATCCCACGTAAATTATAATTCCTGGCGAGGACAGATAGATTTTTTTATTCTGTTCCCTCTCATGACTTATTTTTAATGTTTTAATGTTATTCAATTATTTTTTAATAAGTTGTCTGCATGTTTTTTAAATTCTCTTACATAGCTTTCTACATTCATACTGTTATATCACATTACATTGTGGTAATTCTATATTATAATATTGTCAATTATTATTGCATTCTCATGACATTGTATTTATACAGCCCTGAAGATGGCTTACAATGTAAGCCGAAACGTTGGCAGATAATCTTTTTAAAAAATACACTTTTAAATTACAAGGAGTAATTTTTTCTTTGGATCTACCTTGACCGAACCCCAACTAAAGTCATCTAATAATAATATCTACGGTAAAAAAACTCTCCATTTGAACCTAGTAATCACTGCTATACCTTTCAAAGAGCGGGGACACTTTACATCTAGCTGAAACATTGGCAAATCCAGTTAACATGCGATAAGGTTAGAGAACGTATGAATAACTTTGCGGGATATTTTTATAAGGGCTAGAATCCTTTATATTGAGCCTTTTGCCAGGAAGTTCGGATCTGAAGTATGCATAAGAAGCATACTTCGATCGGATGAAAAGATAATTATAGCCACTAGAATGCTTTTCAGTTGCCCGGAATACTGTACAGTACTAAATCTTCACGGATAAGATCTATTATAAGGTCTTCACGGACCACTATCTATGGTTCGGTTGAAGAACATTTGTTATCGCTAGAATCCCTTCCTGGGCAGAACCTTTTACATCCAGCTAAGGCTGGGATTCCTATGGTTCGGAACTGGAATGTCTTCCAGTAGACTGGAATAATTGAAATTCATTGGGTAGAACATTTGGTAGTGGTGTGCGAGGAATATGTCAGTAGACTTGTTGAGTAAACTTTGAGTCCTGCTGAGCCTAAGGACTTCTTATTTGTTATATCATATGATTGATGGTGGTGTGTACTTCTGATAAGGCTGCAGCAACCCCGCTCCTAGATCTAGACCATTATGGATGAATCTATGGTAACCCCGGCATATCTTTATTGGGCCGTCCGTACTTTCAATTCCAATGTTGTACCATACCGGAATGGAAGTATATTAATACCGCTAAAGAAGGAAATGTATACATTAGAACACTTTATTCAGAAGTGCTTACAAAATTAAAAAAAAAACAACAACAGTTTAGTAAAATATTACAGAAAATCTATTGCCTTTTAAAAAACCTAAAATGCCTTGATAGAAATCTTAATTTAGATTTTTATTTTATTTTTAAGTTGTTAAACCTTTTAATGTAAGATCAAACATGGGCTCTTAATGCACCATATAATTTTTGTCCTTTCATTGTGTCTCTATCGCTGCTCTACGCCAAACATATCCTTGGATTTCTTCAAAACCAAACCTCCGTAAATAGTGGTTTTCCAGAGCCTTAAAGACGTTTTATAGATAAGCAGGTGTAAATTATTTACTACTAAGCATCGTTTTGTGCCCAATGAGAAATATTCCACACTTGGTCTTAGTTTTGTAAGTATTGATGGTTTTCATGTTGGGTAGAATGGGATGAGGGAAGAGAAGGTTTGGAGGGTAAACAATAATAATTGTCAATATTTTCAAAATTTAATTTTCTAGAATTTAGCTTCTATAAAGTTTACATAAAAGACATGCAGTAAGGGAGATAATTAAGAATGAACTGAGCGTGTTGAGTATCTCCATCCGTATCGCTCAGTCAGCCATAGCGACATGAGTTTATTTAAATACGTTTTACCAATAAAGCCGTTCAAAATAAACCTCTACTAAATGACGATATTACAAAGCCAAATATAATATCACAAGTCATTTTGGGGAGACCAAAAAGAAATGTATAAATCTCATTTCCAAGATAAATCAAAATTTAAATTCTCATGTATAAAAACCATAATAAATACATAAGTAAATTGACTTTTTGTGTCCAAGGCCGAAACGTTGGCCAAAAAAAAAAAAAACATTTTTGTTTACAAATCAGTTTCAACTCTCCAGCTGCCAAGACCGAATCCCTGACTAACCTCTCTTCATAGAGCCTGACGGTCAACTAGTTACCTCCAACACATACAAATATTAAAAAATAACAAGTCCTTTTTTCATTTTTGGTAATCAAATCATTCTTGACTGCTCAATCGAATCAAAAATAAGAGATATGATTTATCTACGTTCCTATGCGAGGGGAGAGTAATCTTAGTTTACGCAGCTCACGTGTGACAAGTGAATTACTAATGAAATTGCGATTCTCTGTCAGCAGAATGCATGATAAAAGTGACAATCTGCACTGTTTTAACTGAATGCCAGGGTGGTATATTTTTTTTTTTTCTACTCCTCCGATATCATCAGTTTCTATATAGCCCACAGTTAATTAAAATCTAAGTTAATGATTAATGTAATTAATGAATAACTATGAATAATAACTAGCCGAGAGAGCAACTCATGCCATATTTGTATAGAGCTCTTGATTTGTGTAGGGCATTGTGAAGTGAACAGCAATCCTGCTGGTCATCTTGCGGCCTTCTCTCCTCACAATCCAGGCGTCAATCACGGGGACAACAAAAACTTGGGGGTGCCGACAGATAATTGGTGTTCGGGCGACGCCCTCTCGGCAATCCTTTCGCAATATGATTAAAATACTTTTTTCTTATTTCTTTCTATCCTTTATTTATTAATCATCCTGACTGAAAGCAGGGAAAACTAGTGGGACAATGAGTTCGCTCTTCTTGGTCGTTAGTTCCGCAGATTCCTGTACACCCCTACCGATCCGCGTACATGCACTGGCGGCTTCCGAGTTGGCGTTTACTCCCAAGGACATGACTTTGCTGGCCTTCTTACTTAACTGTTCTACATATGTGTTTCAAAGCTCTCTACAGCCCAGAGTTTTTTTATTAAAATCCGCCATATGGCTTTTAGGTACAAAACGAAGGAATGCAAAACTTTAGCTTTACTAGCCAATATGCAATCGGTATGGATCTTTACAAATTTTTCCAAAGTCTGTCATTGAACCTACGTGAACGGCCTGACATCATTAAGGAAAATCTGCTAATGCCCTTGATACATATTATACTACAAAACAAGCTTGTGACCATCATATTTATGTAGAGGGTAGGATCTTTGAAAATTCAGAAATACTCTTTCCTCAAATGTGCCCTGTAAGGCTCCCTCCACTCGCTGAAGTTCCCTAATGACGTGAGGATGCCAGCCTCCAGAAGCCACAACAGCTTTAGCTGGGAGCAGAGAGGTCCAGAGGCTCCGGCTTACAACGAGGTTAGTTCCTAATGCAGAGAGGTAAGTGTGTTAGGCCGTCGCTGATAGAGGCCAAGTGCTAATTACACACATAGCAACTTTGGCTTCTCCCCCATCCGCCTCCATCTCTTACAAATACTCCAATATGTAGGGCGTTTTATATCGGCACCTACGGGCTAAAGAGACGCCATAAAAAAGTGAATTTAATTGACGTCATAAAACATTTAAGTGACGTCATAAATCAACACTAAGTGACGTCATAAATCAACACAGTTATAAAGAGTTTACCCACGAAAAATTAAACGTTATTTTTTTTTAAACTTTATTATTAATTACTTTCTACATGTTTTGTATTTAGTAATGTGCAAGTTAATANAATAAATAATAAAAAATATAAAAAGTTATTAAAGTAGAAAAAATGTTATTAATCCATTTAGTGTAGCATACAGGAAGTAAAACTAACAAAATATAACATTACAATTATAATAATCAATGGTTATTTGCTAAAATATTACTTATAATTATTTTACAGACTGTTCGTCTTTTAAAATTGTGTTGGTCATCTCCCTTTATCGTAACCAGTATTTTTATTTACGTTTATTTTTCATATTTATAACTATAACCTTTTTTTAATAAAAATATGCATACATAATGGCGGAGGAAGCGGTCTCCATCCTAGTTACATTCGTCAATTCTTCCCCTAACAAGCGTTTTTCGTAAAAATATTATAAAACATTATTGTTAGAAAATTAAATTTTGCACCTGTTATGAATATTATAACTCAAATAACAATGAAGATACTATGATTGTGATTTTTCCCACCTCTAAATCCCCTTCTTTTCAAAAATTTAAACAGATTATTATATAAACTAATAACGTGATCCATGTAAAAATTATAATCTAAAAGAATATGTTCACCACCAATGAATATAGAACTATCATACCTTCTATTATCCGTCTTCATTGGTTTCTGCAAACCATCTTGTTGGCGAGCATATCATTATATGAATAAAATGTATATAACATGTCATATCAAAAAATTAATTTTTTTAAATTCTTTATAATAATGAAGAAAAAAATCGGATATTAAGAAAGATTTTTAAGAATGTAATTATGTGGGTCAGACGGTCCTATAATTTTCATAAGAAATAAATAAATTTCATAAATATGGAAACCAAATTCAGAGCTTAGGCATCTTATTTCATATTATAGAATGAATTTATTTTTCGTTTAAATATATCAAGGGAAAAGGGGGTTAAGATTAAGATAATTTTTAATCTAAATATTTTCGTTGTTATTTGGGTTTCGGAGAAGTTTATAAACATTACAGTTGTAAAATATAATTCTCTAATACTTATAACATTTTTACGAAAAAGCTTGTTAAGTATGTTCAAAATGAGAGTTTGTTGACCGTAGATATTATTCTAAGATGATTTTAGTTGGGGTTCGGTCGAGGTAGATCCAAAAAAACACAAATTAAAAAAATGTATTTTTTTAATGAAGGATTATCTGCCAACGTTTCGGCTTTCATTGTAAGCCATTTTCAGGGCTGTAGGAATACAATGTCATGAGAATACAGTAATATTTGAAATTAGTATAATAGAGAATTATAATATAATGTGATATCAATAGTATGAA
>KZ809106.1:64110-80722 GCA_000696205.2 Oncopeltus fasciatus | reverse complement strand
AAGAATGCTCTTCGGACTTTGACCTTCATATACAACATAAATTAACAATATTGACTATTTATAATTTAATACAATAATTAATAGTGATCATATATATGATAATGGTATAACAATTATATAATAATACTTTTAATTACATTCAATATCTATTGAACTTATTTTCAAAATACAACAGGCAGAAATGGCTGGCAGAATAAAATAAACCATTTTACATTGTAATCAAACAATTAGCGCTGGTAACATGGCTTGACTATCCATATTTTATTTCTTCACAGGTCTTACATAAATTGAAAGACATCAATTAAGTTCATTAAAATTACTCAGAGATCCAGCCATAAACACTTTCTAAATTGATAAACAAATATATATAAGTTATATGAAACATAACTGAGATAGTAATTTTGTAACAATTTTCCATGGAATACTTATTTCAAGTCTATTAAAGAATGTAATTATAAACGAAATTCGGTCCTTATTCTATGGAAAGCAAGCTAAGTATTTGAACACCTGTTCGTTTGCTGTTTGATGATGTCATTAATCGCTGAAATCATGAATTTCTACTGGAAGCGGACTTTTAATGACATTTTAAAACTTTTACTATCTATAAATGTTGACCGAATAGAATATATATATATCTTTTTATAAACTTTTATTTATTTATTACATTCTGTTAGATAAAAACTTTTTTATAATTTTATTACAATGAAATTAAAAATGACATTCAATGCCAATCACATGAGGAGAGAAGGTGACCTATGACGCCACTCTCAAAATATAGAAAATATTAAGGAAATTATTTATGAATTTAAATCTCTTTTGAATTTTTATATCGGCAAAACTTATGACGTTCGTACACCCCGTACCCACTAAAGCCCACAATGCGTTATTCACCATTTTTACACATAACCCCTGTAAGGTTAAATTATTAATGTCGTTAATTTTAATGTAACATGGGGAATCTGCTCAGTTACACAGCAGCTGCGTGCCGGAAAGAACTGTATTTCAGGTGGCGTGCATTAGACCATGCACCAAATTAGAATTCCGCCGACCCCAGGTGATTTGGCTCCTGATATTATTGTATACATCAACATTGAATCATCAACATGGCATCTGTATTAACAGAGATAACACCTGCCCATCACAAAATGACCAACGATAAAAGAAGACCTATTCAAGGGATATGGGTGTCGGTCCCTGGAGTAAAAAATTTAGACCAATATGCCAACAGTTTCGGAATATTAAATTCCTTCTTCAGGGAGTTTGTACAAACTGTCTCTTCATTGCAATGTAAAGAAGGAAGATCCATGGTAATGATGGCAAATGATGGTAAAGGGATGGTAAAAAAAAGAATTAAAATTTTCTAATTTTTTCATGAANAAAAAAAAGGAACGGCATAATTGACTTTTTTTTAAAAACTAAAGTAAAAGGTTATATGCGATTTATTTTTAAATCTGCGATTGACAACCATATAGCTGTTATTACTGAAAGTGAGGTTATGCGGTTACATGACCACAGCCACCCCTAGTACCTATTGAGATACAACCCTCTGTAAGCCAACCCTTAGAAACCTGAGGCCCTTAATACAGCTGAAAGGTCTCTGGGATCAGCCCTTCCTATGCCCTCGGACATTACTACAGTCCTTCGGGAGACGACTAGAATGTATCGTTGGTGAACCATAATCAGGCACTGACTTGTCGAATAATATATAAACTCCCAGGCACCGAGTTTTATAACTTGTAAAATGGTTTACTTGTAGTAAAATACACACTTCCTACTTAAAGTGCTAACCCACAGACTATTTTACACAGTAAATAATACATTAGAAAGCAGAAACATTCGCTCATACGTCACATATGTGATACTTCCTGTACTTCGATTGGAAGTTCCACAGTCAGTCGCAGGAGAGCGCTAGTGTTCTTCCATTAATAACTTCAAGATGGACCTCATTAATGAGGACTTGTGACGTAACGTGGTTTTATACAAGAATGGTGAGTGAAGGCATCACCTTCAATTTAGTATAGTAAAGTTCCTCGTGACGCAGGAGCTGCGTAATCTAAACAAATTTCCAAATTTTCGTTAAAAATGTAAATAAACAGAAAATTATGACGACATAAACCAGAGAGAACAATGAACGTGAAATGTGTGACCATTAATTTTCCATCAAAAATGTGGTGAGAAGGAAGAATATTTGTGAATTTCTCCCATAACAAGGCGTTTTCGTTAACATTTTATAGGATATAAAATTAAGAATTTTACATTTCACCCCTATTGAATTCCATAAACTTTTCGTTACTAAAACAATTATGATATAACTATATATCGAAATATAACTATATACGTCCCTATAAACCCCACCCCAACATTCCCTCTTTCTGCTTCAACCAAAATGAATTCTTTCAAAAATGTATAATAAAATCTATAAATATCTAATTTGCTTTTCATATTTTAAAAATAGCAGGGCCCGCCAAATATTTTATACAACATTCTTAAATAAGTTTTTAATATTTGATTTTTTTGAAACATTAAATCAGAAAAAAAAGGTGACAAATTATATTTTACTCGTAGAGACTTTTTTGGGGTTCCGTAAAGTTTAATAAAATAAAAAAAGTTCATTATACGACACATTCATGCAGATTTGTTCCAGGTTACACGACCCTCTCGACCTCATGCTGTCATGGCTATTCCTGAAGATGACAATGCAAGCCGAAACGTCGGCAGATAATAAAAAATCATTTTATACCCCTAAGAATTCTCTAATAATTATCTCTACGGTCAAAAACCTCTCCATTTGATTTAAATTTTATTACTTTTCTTAAATATATATATATATATAGTGGCATTTATAATGGTTAAAGTAGTTAAGGGATGACTTTAGAGCCAAAGGTTCCATGATCAACGCTAACAGTGGTAGAAAGATATTTTTCTTTCTTTCCTTCTGTTTGTAATGATCCAGAAGATTTCTGTTACGCTCATGGAATCACCCAGCTCTAATTGGGTAGGTTTTTCATTCTTCATTTATGGGGGAAAAAAATCAGGCGACTAGAACTGTGCGTTGACCACAGACCTTGAGAGTGTGCTATTTCTTGACCATCCCGCCTGGATAGCGGTAGGAGAGTAGTGTGAGACGGCACACTTTATTTTGCATTGCTCATTTGAAAATCTTAACGCTAGACTACTGATTATTCAAGATAAAAATACACGTCTAACAAAAAATATTTGGCAAAATTAGTTTTGTGCGGGGACACTTTCGAAAGTGAGATAGAAAAAAAAATACATTTTGTAATACTCCTTTTGGCTAATTCTGGCCGTTTTTCTTGAATCACCTGCTTCAGTCGCTCACAACTTGGTAACAGTAGGGAGTCGGGTTAATAGTGTCTGGTTCGAACTGTTCATAATGAACGATTCCTTAGCGATCTCACCGAACACTCCACGATATCACCTACCTTCGCACCAATTCACGCTGTGTGAGGATTCTCCGGGTTCTGTAAGAGAACGAGTCCCTAGATTATAGTCATAGAGGATCCACTTTTCCTCACTCGTAATCAATCGATTCAAAAATGGTTCCATTTTATTTAGTCTCAGCAGCGATGCACAAATGGAAACTCCCTCAATTAAAATTTTTTTGTTAATTCCATAGAGTTTTATGGTCGATGTTGGAGTGAAATTAGATGTAATGTGTCGATCCGTTTTCATTAAAAAAGAAAAAAAAATAAATATAGGCCTTTTCATAATTGTCATACCTTATATTTTCCGTCTTAATTGGTTTCTGCAAACCATCTTCTGTTGGTGAGCGCTTTCGAACACTGTCCATCTTTTCATAATTGGCGGAATTGGCGAGATTTGTTATTTACATCAAAACAAACAGCAAGCGATCTAATTCTGGTACTGTCGTTCACAAGCACATATCACCACGAACACCACACTATTTTCGGTGAGCTTGCCGCAAATAACTCTTTTTGGAAGTAAAAAAGTAAAACATGGCAAAAAATACATCCTGGTACTTCCATTTTCGAAGCACAAAAACTTTATGGAACTACCTTTATAAAAATAAGAATGCTCTTCGGACTTTGACCTTTCAAGCGTTTCATAGAATGAATTACTTTCACTGAATAAGGATTATAACGGAAGTTAAGCCACCAATTTAGATAAAATAAAATTATTTCTCAAACTTATGTATACATTTATAGATAAGATTCATAATATAATTTTCTACAAATTATACTTTAAAAAGTTTTTTTTTCTTACAAAAACACATGTTAATTAAAATACTTAAGAATGTAACTGTAATTTTTTTTTGAAATTTAATGATAGGGAGGCGAAACGGACAAAAAAAAAACTAAATTGAATAATAGTCAATATGTATGCACACTATTGATAAACTACATCCTGCACATTTTGTGCATATTGTAACATGCTGAATGTTAAAAGGGCTTTTAATGAGGCAGAAATTCAAGGATATAACAAGAATTCCTTCCATTTCGTTCTTTAAAAGCTACATTTACTTTTTTTTTTTTTTTTTTTTTTTGTTGTAATTAAAATCAGACATTTTCACAACGTAGGAGGTGAAAATGTCTGATTTTCTATCAGACTTTAATAGAACTTAGAAGGAAATGCTGTGCATGGTCTACACGTGCATGTTCGGACGGACATTTAGCAGAATACAAAGCTGTACACATATGATATGTCGGACGCGCACCAGAAGAAGGGCGAGACAGGGCAATTGACGCACGCTCCCACAGTTTCAGCGCACACTGGGTCGTCATCAGGAGCGCCGTGAGAAGGCTCACTTGTAAAATAATCCTAATGGCTGTGGGAACCCCAATTTCCTCGAGGCTAATCTCGGGTAAAAGTGGGGCATTTCACCCTCTTCCCTAGTTCCTCTCGCAGAAATCTTCCTCTCCCACCCTGTTCTTATTTTAATTTACTGTAATTGTTCAGAAGTTGTGAACGCAGAAATTGGAAGAAAAAAAACTCAATAGATAGTAGTTTTTACCGTCAGCTAAACTAAGATACACTATTTTACATTTGTTTTTCTTGTTATATCCCGATGTTTTCACTATACAAAAGTAAAAATCACTTGAATGATCTTTGGACTCGCGCCAAATCATAGGTATACCGAATGGAAGCTTAGGATGTGTTACCTTGGTCCACATCTGTAAACCCTCAACACACTGTTCACACACTTTATGCCTTTTCTTGATCACCAAGTTTCACTTTAAAATAGGCAAAATATGCTTGTCTGACAAATGTACTGATGTTTTTCCTTTGACTGGGAATGGTAAACCAGACACACAACGTTTCAGCACAGTATAACGGAGGTAACCAAACAGGCAGGTCTAGACCAGCATGCGCCCCACCCACATAGAACCGAAGCTGACGTGATAGAAGAAAACTAAAAACAGTTTTATAACCAGCATGCATGAGTTTCTGATTGTTCCCCAGTGTTATATATATTGTATATATACATACACTTTTATCTGTATTTGTTTATACAAGTGATACCAAATTCGATATTGCAAACCGTTGGATGAGGAATTTTATAAATCATCAATACATTTTGTCAATAAAAGTTCCAAATAATAAATGTTAATAAAAATACAGTAAAATAAAAAGATGATAGCCATGCTCGAAGGGATTACACACCAAATATCTCCTTATTCCTAAGGAAACAGGTCATGTTCCAAGTTCTTCATTTCCTTGACCTACAAGGATCTTTTGTGATGTGACACAGGATCCCTTCAGCCTAGAAGAAGTAGAAGAAGGCCACCGATAACGCCCTCCAAGTTCTAGGGATGTCAACAATGGCGATGTCTGTACCAAAGAACAGAAATCTGTCTTGGGAAAACGCCACGCCAAATGTTCCAGCGTCTCTCGCATTGTCTTCAGGCAATGTCCTCTACTGACCCTTGTTGCCAGATGACATTTAAGTGGACATTGACCTGTGACACCGAGCCAAGATGGCTCGTTTCGCGGGGTAGGTCGGGAAAATATGTCTTCCTCTCAGAGAATTCAATGGCTTCTTTGGAGTTTTAGCAGATCCCAACCTAATCAAGTTGTTATCAAGACAATACCATAAACATATCTTCAATGGTCCTACACTGTGGAAGCTAAGCTTATGGTCTCTTCAGAATTTTATATATATATATATAGCAGAATAATTTACTATTGAATACATTATTTAGTTCCAGTATACAATTAATAATAAATGTTCCGTTGTTGAGTGCGCTAAATTTAAAAATGTATGACATAATAATTACCATGTATAAATATTGAATTAGTTGTGGTTTATTATCCCACATAAATTTTAAACAATTAATGAGAGGTAATAGAATAAAAAATCTATCTGTCCCAGCCAGGACTAGAACCTGGATCTCCAGCCAGGACTCGAAGCAGGAGATCCAGGTTCGAGTCCTGGCTGGGACAGATAGATTTTTTATTCTATTCCCTCGCATTAATTGCTTAAATATTACCATGGTTAGACTTTTAAAAGGAAATATCAACAATTTTCAAGCGAAACCATAAATCACTGTAAACAGCAGATGATAATCTGGCGAATTCAAAAATATTTACTCACTAAGTGATGAGCCGAAGAACCCCGGGTGAATAATACCTGTAAGAAGACAGGGAGCGTTAGTGTGCAATTTGTGAATTGTAATAAGATAAATATCCAAAAATATGTTTTCATAAACAAGTCTTTTTGTACATTTTGTAATTTTTACACATTTGGTAAGCGTCAAAATAAAACTATCAATTACCAGAGTATGCAACATTTAAAATTAAAAAAAATACATAATTAAAAATCATATTTTAATTTAATAATACACATTTAGGTAATGAAACATATATAAATTTAGTATAGAATAATCTAAAACCAGACCATAATTAGGAATGTATGCATACACTCTCAGGATTGTAGATAAAATATAGAATTAAAAAATATGAATATTTGAAAGAGGTTTTGATAAAGACCGAAATAAAATTGTATCTAATACCATTAATTTACATAGCTTAAAAATTGGTGGTCTTTAATCCCATATTAATGAGGACTAGGGGGGGATATCTATAGGCAATATGAGATTAGCAATCAAATTGTGTGAATTTATAAAGTGTGTGTGTTGTAGCAGCACTTGCGGTGCAGTGGATAGCTAACTTGTTCGTTGCGTACAAAACTCCAACCTCAACGTAGAGTATTCATTTAACAGCAGTAATCCTTTAAATTTTCAGCTTGCTTTGTTCCGCATCACGGGGAGCTAAAGTTAGGATGGTAATACCAGGATAAGGAAACAAGAATCCACGCCTTCAGTACATTTGATCTGTCAGTCTACTGGAGACAGTACATCTAAAAGAGTGACATCTCTGCAGGGAAATCACAAGTAACAAAAGGTTGGAAGTGGATTAAGACAGCTCACAGCACGAAGGAGCAGTAGAAGGTAGAAATAAAATAAAGAAGAACACGAACTGTTTGCTATTAAATTCACATAAATACACTGGGGGACAAAAAACCGGCGCACCTGGAATTTTACCTGAAAAATGCAGATTAAATAATTATTTTTGTGTGCGGTGTAATAACTGGCACGACAGATCAAATGGGAGTACGATTCCTTATGTTTTGACAACAAATGTCTTATCCTCTCTAGGATTAATGATATAAACTGAAAGATGGACTTTATCTCTCCTTTCTTTCTTAAAGGAAAAATTCATAATTTTGAATTCAGTTTGTCTCCAGAAACACATTGATTGGCGTTTCTTCTTTCCTTTCTTTCTTAAAGAGAAAATTCATAATTTTAAAACATTAAAAATGGTTTTGACGACAGAGGTTGTTGCGCGAATTATGGCGTTGATCGAAGACGGCCGAAGCCAACGATACGCGGCCAGAGTTCATGGACTGCCTGAAACAACAGTTCGCCGGGCAGTTCAGAGGTTTCGCGAAACTGGTAGCTATGCCAGGAGGCCGGGATCAGGCCGTCCAAGAGCGACACTCCCAGCTGATGATCGCTTCATTGCTCTCCAGGCCCTCAGAAATCGCTTTCAATCAAATGTAAGCGTGCGAACAGTAAGGAGGAGGCTTGCAGAGCTCGATATCCAACCCTATCGAACACCTTTGAGACCAGCTTGGAACGTCCATTCGGCGACAACAGAACCCACCAAGTGACCTCCAAGAGCTAAGGACGGCTCTGGTACGTGAATGGGATCAGATACCTCAAAATCGTGTAGCCAACCTGATTCGCAGTATGCCTAGAAGAACCCGGGATGTTATTCAAGCAAGGGGAGGCAACACTCGGTACTAATGACTCACATTTCATAATAATAGAGTGTTATTTTTCGTTTAGAGTGTGTTTATTTTTTTCTAAAAGTGACCATTTTTCTTTTATTTTTCAATAAAGATTTTTTTACCCACTCATGTTGTGTTTTTTACCCTTTATTCTTGGTATACAACAAACTGAATATATCACAATAAATAAAGGTGAGCAAATAGTGACCTTTGACCTGTTATAAAAATGTTTATATGCATTTTTCAGGTAAAATTCCAGGTGCGCCGGTTTTTTTGTCCCCCAGTTTATATACTAGGAACAGACAAAGATATTTATGAGTAGATATTTTTTGTTGGGGTTCGGCCGAGGTTGATCCAAAAAAAAATTCAATTAAAAAAAAAAAGTGTTTCTTTTGATTATCTGCAAAAGTTTCGTCTTACATTGTAAGCCATCTTCAGGTCTATCATGAAGGCAAGACGTCTTGCCACCTGTATCCCATATTCATGACGAGAGGTAGGGTTTGAGTTTGACCCAAAACTTTTTTAAATATAAACTTAAAAATAGTAAAAATAAATATAAATTCAATGGATCTGCAAAACCATTCATTAAGATATAACATGGTTGATGGTTAGTTGGCCGTCTCGAATATCATGTGAGAATGGTCGGGGTTTCGGCCAGGAAGAAAAAAATATACACCAAAATTTGGAGTAATATTTTTATTTATGCCAACGTTTCGGCTTAGCTAGTAAGCCATCATCAGGGCAATGGCGTTGAGTGGAGAAATCTCCCCAGGGTGGTTGTTCACATTGTAAACTGCAGAAAACAACTGAAAAGTGAAACCACAGTCACAGGGAGGAGTGGGGTAAGTCGGTAAAATTCAAAGAACAAGAATTTTATGGGCCGGGTGAAAGGAATTAACCAGGTAATCCCTTCAAAGGGAAAAAGAAAGAGGCCGACAATGGGGGAGTTTCAGAGTAGTTTTTCGTTGTATTATACGAAAAATATTACAGTACGCTGACGAAATGTTGTCTTTGTCCTGCCTATCGTTGATAGAGGTAGGATTAAGATTAATGTACACACATTCCGAAATCAGCCTTTTTNCTGCTGGTAAAGTGGAAGTGTGTGAGCTGTCCCCCCCAAATTTTATTTACTTATTTATTTAATTTTAATATTTCCTTATTATAGCATCAATAACGGCTATTTTATTATTTTATTTAATTTTATTAGTTACATGTAATTAAATAATAATTGGGCGTCCTACGATAAAATGTACCCTTAGTTTTAGGGGTGGTGGCGGGGGGAGAGGGGAGACTTGCTCTAGGGGTGGTAGGGGAGGTAGTTGCCCAATCAGAATGAGCAGGCGCTCAGAAGACACAGCAGACAATTGGGGATGATGCTGCAGACTTGCCCATGAATGGGGTTGTTTTTACCCAATGGCAGCAGACCTGAGCAATA
Organism: Oncopeltus fasciatus; assembly: GCA_000696205.2. NCBI lineage: Eukaryota > Metazoa > Arthropoda > Insecta > Hemiptera > Lygaeidae > Oncopeltus > Oncopeltus fasciatus. The sequence goes on along the minus strand of KZ809106.1, from coordinate 71,015 downwards.
ACAGCCCCATTTAAGTGGACCACAACGACTCGAGTGGCATTTCACAGCTGGTTCTCCTTATGGAAATGTGTATTGTAACATGGGGCCATGATAGACACCTTGTCATTCAAAACGCCCACGCATTATCTCGGTCATGTTCGCTGCGTCTGGGACTATTTCTACACATCTCCACCGATCCTGGATAGGAGAAGCTAAAAATAGGGACGGTTCATAAATATTTGAGTGTGTGCGTAGGTCTGTAAGTACTCTATAGTTCGCAATTCTTAAAATAAAAAAATAAAAAAAATATGGTGCTTGAGCTTCTTTCTGAAAGCCTTTAGATATTTTTGTTAATAGTAGAAATAGTTCGAGGGAAAGAAAAATAGTTTATAGAGGGACCAAATAAAAAAATCACCAAGCAAAAGATGTTTATGGGGGTGATTCAAAGGGAGACCAAAATCTATAATCGTAATATCTTCGTTGTAATTTGAGTTACAAAAAATGTTATAGGTGATAATAGGTGTAAAATTTAATGTTATGCATTTATCTTTCTAAAACTTTAACGAAAAACGTTTAATGTAGAAGAAATTAACGCGTGTAACTCAGATGGCTGATCTACCATTCTTCCTTCCCGGCCAGTTTAGAGCCAATATTATTGGTGCTAACTTCCCACACTAACTTTTCAAGATATTTTATTCTATTCCCTGGCATTAATTGATTAAAATTTACGTGGGATAATATACCACAATAAAATTAATATTTATAAATGAAAATAAAAAGTAAATAACGAGAGTCGATAAATAGCTTGACAATGTCAGCTCCTTCGAGCATAAGACGATGTATTCGTCTGCCTCGTAGGTTAGACTCTCGACACTAGTGCGGGGAATTTAATAAATTATCAGACTTGTCCTGGTAGCATAACTGGCAAGTACACCGGCCCGGATAGCAGGAGATCCAGGTTCGAGTCCTGGCTAGGATAGATTGTTTTTTTTACTTTATCCCCTCGCATTAATTGATAAAATTTCTTTATTTCCATATATTTATATCATTTTTATGAAACATTACTTAGATTGTGCATCTCGAAAAGACTTATTGAAAAATAGTTAATGCCCGAAAGATACGAGCCTAATGTCGTTTGCCCCAATACTAGAGAAAAACAACAAACCAAATAAAATTTCATACTAGAGAAAACCTTCTTTGCATTGATGATCAGCTGAACTGAGAGATGGTTGTACCTCAATAGAGGATTACATTCAGAACTCTTTCTGTGGATTTAAGCTGGTGAAAGAGGAATGTGTACTTTGACCTGGTTAGTCTTCAACAGTTTACATAGAGCTTTCTTCAAGCGATAAACATCCTATGTCAAAGAACTGGAAGATACGGGGGAAGTAAACGGGCGACGGTAGGAATGTTCTGTCCATCAGAATACAGAGGGATAATACATTTCTACTGACGCACACCGCCAACTCACCGCGTACGAGCACCCGAGTACACATCAGCCACAACCGGCTCACCCACGGCCACATTCTCTAGCCTGCGACGGACCCACCATAGCACCGGTCTTAGTACTTAGGCGTACCAAGACTATGAAAACCTCTCTACCAAGATTAAATCGAACCATCCAGAATATGAGTATTACTAAATAATTATCATTAAAATTATACTTATCAGATGTGGAAAATTATGAAATTTAAATATTAAATCACACCTTAATCGTTGCGGTTAAATCGGCCTTGAAATCTTAAACAAAAAAATTATATACGGCAAAAATTGTCTAAATAAAAAAACAAAAAAAAACCGAGTGTTCAGTGCTAATGACTAAGGCAATCAAAATACAAAAATAATAACAAGAAAAAATATTTTTCAACTTTCTATTTAAGACGTTAAACATATAATTTGAGATTGAATCATTTAACTCTTGACATGTAAGAATTCATTAAAGTCTTTCAAATGGAGAGTTTTTTTGTTTTTTTTACCGTAGATATTATTATTACATGATTTTTTTTGTTGGAGTTCGGTTAAAGTAGATTATCTGACAACGTTTCGGCTTACGAATCATACTTTTGATATCACATTACATTTAGTTATGGCAAATCTATATTATAATATTGTAAATCTTTTAATTTTATTCTTATGACATTGTATTTCAACATCCCTGAAGATGGCTTAGTATGTAAGCCAAAATGTTAGCACATAAGTATGTAAGCTACAAATTGTTAAAATTTACTTGGGATTAAATACCACAAAAAAAATTATANTACAGCTCTGAAGATGGCTTACAATGTAAGCCGAAATGATGGGAGATAATTTAAAAAATACACATTTTTTTAAAATTTGTATTATTTAAAAATCTACCATGGCCAAACCCCAACAAAAATCATCTAATGTTAAATGTTTTATTTCAAAAATTTCAACAGATGTTCTCCCATGCTACCCAAGGGAAGAAAAACATATGATCCGCTCAAAATTTTAGTTATGCGAGTGTGTGTGAGTGTAAATAAAGAGATTACAATTCGTTTTTACCGTGGTTCATTAAAGCTGAATATATAAAAAAAAATGAATGAGGTTATTGAAATGAAATATTTTCACACTTAAAAAATTTTAAAGGATATTTACAAATCGGAGAGACGAATGAAAATAATAGATACTAAAGGTCATTAAAGTTTGTTTTAATGACAAAAAGCGTTTATCGTAAAAATATTTTTACAAACATTACAGCATATATAAATATGTAGACCAACATAATTAACCGTAATAACATATTTGTTATTTAAGTTACAAAAAATATAAAAATGACGGCTGATCGTTACCGCCAACTCTTCTTTCCCGGCCAGTCTGGAGCAAGGCAGTGTAGTCCTACTTTTCAAATTCATTTTCCTTATTAGATAAATCCCGTTATTTTCCATAGTTTACCAAACAATAACTTATACTAAACAACAATAAAAACATTATACCTAACAACAACTTATATCTAACAACAATAAAAACATTATATCTAACAACTTTTACCTAACAACAACTTTTACTTAACAACGATAAAAACATTATACCTAAAAACTTTTACCTAACAAAACCCCCTGGTTTTGAAAATAACTCACTTCCTCAAAATTGTAGATTTACTAGGGAAAACCGTTAACTTTCTCTGGCTTCCCTCACATGTTGGAATTCCAGGAAACGAAAAGGCAGACAAAGCTGCAAAGGAAGCAGCCGGTATGTTCGAACCTCCTCTAAGTATCCTCGAACCAGATGACCTTAAAAACTGGCTAAGGAAAATGGCACTCCAAGACTGGGAAAATGCATGGATGCTAGAACCAGCACACAACAAACTGCGGAGTATAAAAAACACCACAAAAGAATGGAACACCTCCATCCGTGGGAATAGAAGAGAAGAGGTAATACTGACCCGTATGCGGATAGGTCACACGAACCTTACTCATATACACCTAATTAACAAAGATCTGCCGCCTAAGTGTAATACCTGCCAAGTTCACCTAACAATCCAGCACATCATAGAGGTTTGCCCAGTTTATCAGAATTACTTCACTAGGGAAGGCATTGGAAGAAATATGGCGGAGTGCCTTGGGAACAACCCCTCTACAGTGGATGGGCTGTTAAACTTTCTTAAAAAAGCAGGTATAGCCTGGAAAATCTAAATTAAAGAATGAGATATTATTTATTATTTTAGTTAATAATAATTTATTTATTATAATTTATTAAACCATTAATTTAGGTTGTTATAGTGGTCGAAATAATCCTGATTCCTGTATTTTATTAACTAATTTATAGTAAATATATTAAAGGGTATTTATAGGGCGTAATAACCTAGAAGTAGATTGCCCTCCAATGATCTACTACTACTACTACTTTTACCTAACAATAACTTATACCGAACAACAATAAAAACATTATACCTAACAACAATAACAACATTATACCTAACAAGTTTTACCTAACAACAATAACAACATTATACCTAACAACAACTTATACCTAAGAACAATAACAACATTTACCTAACAAGTTTTACCTAACAACAATAACAACATTATACCTAACAACAACTTATACCTAAGAACAATAACAACATTATACATAACAACGTTTACCTAACAACAATAACAACAACAACATATTTAATGAAGGACAAGGGGAAACGCTCTTGAGTGTCGCATTTTTTAATTTTTATTTTTTATTCAGAATGGAGAGCATTAGACACACTCTTTTTGAAACGGAATATATAAAATTCGGAATGGGAGCGTACATTTTCTGTATTCTCGGAGGCATTGGCTAGCTTTGAAAGGAGGGAAGGGGGAGGGGGAGTAAATTTGCTACAATATCTATACATAGAAAAAACTCCAACCTTGATTCTAATATATTCCTGTCAGAGATCAGTACAGAGGATGTTAGTTTGGCGAAGGTAGTTATTATAAACTTGTTTTACCTTCAGAACAGCATGCATTTCTTTCTGAGCTCCTCTTATTACAGGATGTAAACAGACCTGGAGGATATGTACCTCCGCGAGGAACAAGCTACAGATCGAGGCTTAGGCCTCCAAACTACGCCTGGGATGTGGTAGGTAACATATCGTGGAACGGCTTCTATCGCTCTGTGTGTGTGTGTGTGTTTTTGTGTCTACACTGCATATAAGGGCATATGTTAAATGTATTCGTACACACACGTCTACATACAGTCGTATCCTTTTCCTATGGATGACTCGGGGATTTATTTATGCATGTTATGGGATTTCATGTTGTTCAATCCGAGCAATCCCTCGGCTTGTTGACGTCCTCCATCTCTGGAACAGACACAACACCTGCATCATGTGATGACGGTAGACATCACTTCTCACCTCAAAGTCAGCCTCAACTATGGCTCGAGTCTCTCAAAGATAAAGTATAGATCTCATTTTGCAAAAACCTTACAGCGGTCACCCTGTTGCAGAGACCTCTATATGAAGGGCGCAAACTATCTCCTTATCATTTTTTATAATTTCTAATCTTTTTTTTTTTTTTTATACTTGCAACTTTGTTGACATGGGTATTTTTCCAAAAAGGAAAAAAATAAATAAATAATTAAAGATAAATAAAAATGTTTTTCCATTTTGGAGTTCATTAAACATCCTCCTCCAATCACCTAATTTATAGCTATTTAGGAGCTTATCAGACGGATCACAGAAAAACTTCTATATAAATTTAGTTCTAGCACATTACACCTGGAGCGCTTATTAAGATAGAAATTTAAGAATGTAACTAATTTAGATGAGCGTTTCACCCACTCGCCCTTCCAATAAGGGATATTCTTCCATTATTTTTTTAATTAATTTATTTATTTGTCACATTCTGTAAGTAAGTTTACATTTTGTAATTGCTTACAATGATGTTCAATGGCTATGAGTGGCTTTGACATGAGGGAGAGAACGACCAGCCCCCTCCCATTAAAAAAAAACAAAAAACAATTGATCCAAATAAAACATACATGATCTACATAGAACCTAATGACATCAGCTGAGAACCGTGGGTCTGGTAACTGTTCCAGGTTGTTCGAGAGCGACTCGTCTGATACCAGAAGATCGAACCCCGACCAAATCTCACCAATCCCCCCCCCTCCCCTATCCAGCGCACTTTGTGGTTGATCAAATTACGCCTGGGTGTAGCCCTACAGACAGGGCACCTTTGACGCCACAGGATACGGCTCAAAGTCCAGATGACCTCTATAACGGAACGAGATTACTTCAGAGTGGATATGCAAATCCCGTACAAAGTCCCCCCTCGGAGCGCTAAATACATGCATATGGCGGCCTGGAATCAAATTTGCATCACCAAGCGGGGGACGTTCCGTTGCTCTCTCGATTAAATTTTTCTATATCAACAATTAAAACTAACCTAGAAAAATATGCAATTGATTAAAAATATGAATATAAAATTACACTCCATATTATTCACATAGGACTTGTGAGTCTCATGTAAACTCAAATTCACAGTAATAATTTTATTATAATTACGAAAGACAGAGTTGAGTAGAAATCAGCTGGAATAACTGGGACAATATCTCAAGTTGTTTACATCCCAAAGACTGGGTTACGTAAGAGGACAGCTGGTAGGATTGGGTATCAAGAGTCAGCGTAATTCAGCCACGTTCACAGCTGTTTGGTCGGAACAAGATTTTATTACCATTTAAAACGGGGGACTCGAATTCGAATCCTCCATCTTAAATGGGACAGGGTATATATCTCAAGATAATACAAAAGAAGTCACTCACGCATGCGCTGACTAAAGTAAATCGGTCTTGGGTAAATGACGAATTATATTTCACAAGCCAGAGAGAGTGTAAAAGGAGAGACCACTGAGGATGGCTCTAGACTGGCCGGGAAGAAAGATTGGGGGAAACGCTCACCCATCACAGTTATATTATTAAATATCTTCCTTAATAAGCGTTTTTCCTAAAAACATTATAGAAAATAAACGTTGGGAAATTACATATTACACCAATTATGTTATAAAATATTTCTCTAGCTTAAATAACAATGAATATATTATCATTATAAATTCATCCTCGAAACCTCCTCTCCCTCACATAAGAAAATTTGAGTTTGGAATAGAAAGGATAAATAAAAAACTCTTTTCCTATATTTAAAAAATAAAAGGGTCCATTAAACAGAAGAAATTACAAATATCTTCTTCGGTATACATTTAAAAAATAATGTTACAGGATAATAAAGTAAATAATAAATAGTACTACGTGTACATATCTTTTGTCTGTACATTTAGTAACGCCAATAATGAATTTTAACGATTTTCCCCCTCTCACCTACAGCACTAATACGGAATTTGTTTAATATGTTTTATAAATTAGAGGTTCCGCTCAACATTCGAAATATCATTCTTAAATGTATTTAATATAAGTTTTTTTATGTTATTAAATATTAA
>KZ809106.1:47898-64024 GCA_000696205.2 Oncopeltus fasciatus | reverse complement strand
AAATGTATTTTTTAAAAAGGATTATCTGCCAACTAAATTTAATAATACACACTGAATTTGTTAATGCTATTTAATTACAAGTATACAAGTTTAATATATATTATCAATAAATACATTTTTATTATATTTTTTAAATAAAGAAAACCTATCTAGAGTGCAATGAATGTCTGGTGTTATTTTCTGAAAGTGGGCTGAAGAAAAACGCTCTCCGGACAGATCCCATCCGCCCACCTACCCATACTTCCTCATTTTCCATTCCAAAGAGTCATCACTATTAGAAGTCATTATAGTGACGTCAGAATTAACTCTTCCACTAGAAGCCATCGTCTCTCTTGAGAAGAATTTGACTTATTCACTCCTGATTTATCTGGGAAAACATGAGAAATTCCATCGGGGCCTCCTCTTCCTGGCTTTGTCTTCAAACAATATCAAATGAATTACTAAGGGAAAAGCGAGATTAAAAAGCTTCATAATTTATTTTTTCTGCGAGGAGATAAAAGTTTTTTTTTAAAGCAATTAGTTTAATAATGCACTTCCTGTAAACTCTTGAGTTTTCTAATTGATTATTTCTAATGGATTCATTGATTCGTTCAGTCATAAACTGTGGGGAAAGGATTTATGTAATTCTCTGATTTTCATTTGTTTAATGGTAAAACTCACTCTTATTTTCTCTTTCGGAGAGAGTGAAGACACCCACTCGTGACGTAGTAGCTGAGCAAAATGAGCAAATTGCATACATTTCCCTCACTTATTATTAAGTGGCTTAAAAGAGGAAATGTACTCAAGGCCGGCTAAAAACAATAAATAAAAAATATCATTTCAAGAGTATATTCAATTTTTTTTTTTTTTTTGTTTTCTTCCCAACACACTAGCGAGAGCCTAACCCAGGGACGAGGTTCCCAAGAGCAGGAGATCAAGGTTCGAGTCCTGGCTGGGACAGATAGATTTTTATTCTATTCCCTCGCATTAATTGTTTAAAATTTACGTGGGATAATACACCACAACTAAATTAATTTTTATTGTTGAATAGTTACAGCGCTTTAATAATATCAGTGGTTAATCTTGTCAGTATATGATTTATTTGACAATTTGACAATTTTGTAAGATAACTGGCTTATTTCATATAAAATAAAAAATCCTACATTTAAAAAAACAAAAAAAACAAACAAATAACTATTGGAAACTTGGTTTTAAAACATGATATCAAGTAGAAGTAAGGATTGCTCAGTTCCTCGATTGAGAGGTGTGATAACTTTTTCTTTCTTGAAACGAAACTTACCCAGGGATTATTAAAAAGGGACGGTGGATCTCAAAAATAGGCAGTCTTAGGCATAGTTCCAAGGGAGCTCTTTATTGTCGAAGGGCTAGCGGCCAGGAACAGGATGGACATGTTAAATATACAACCTGGATCCTTGGCGTATCGGTTCTAGGTTCTGGGCGTAGGGGAAGTAAGAAGAAACGCCTGGAGAGAATGGAGGAAAAGTATGTCACGCACAAGCTGCGCAGACTAAACAGATTTCCTGCTTCAAAGATGGACAGGCATATAAGAGAAAATGGCGTTGGATTTTAAAGAAGCAAAAGGCAATGGGTAAGTTGAGGCTGGCTGTAAGGGAAGATCGGGGTTGAAAGAGAGGGATAATGTACCCAACCTCCATAGTTACGCACCCAAATATCCACCGAAATAAGCCTTCTTCATAAATATTACATAAGACAAGATACATTTTTAATCACATAAATATTTATAGTTATCGTCTGCAATAAACTTTCCGCCACATTGTACGTAGATATAACATTCACAAATTTGAAAAGGAGAGTTTTTTTGACCTCAGATATTATTATTAGATGATTTTATTTGGGGTTCGGTCAAGGTAGATCCAAAAAAATACAAATTTAAAAAAAGTGTATTAATGGAAATGTGAACCTAGGGACAGGACGTCCTATCTCGTCTTCATGATAGACAGCCATGTCTACATGAAGATGGCTTACAATGTAAGCAGAAAAGTTGGCAGATAATCTTTTTAAAAAATACACTTTTTTAAATTTGAATTTTTTTTTTTGGATCTACCTTGACTGAACCCCAACTAAAATCATCTAATAATTCATAAATTTGTTCTTCCTCTGAACCCTTTCGATCCAATTTCAGCTGAACATAATTTTATTTAACAGTTTCCAATAAGAAGCATAAAGCTAATCCACCCAACCCTCGAAAAATATATGAATCAAAACATGTTCGTGAAATAGCCATAAAGGTGTTGTATAGGAAAATGGTAAATCTTGGATTTAAGTAAACAACATTATTTTCTCTCATACATAGAATACAGTACAGATAAAGAATGGGATTTTCATATGATCTTTATTTTTTTATGTCTCCTGTCTGTGAATGGATGGATATGTGAGTTCACAACTATTTTCAGAACGCAAGAGAAAAAAAAAATGAAAGTCAAATAATAAAGAAGTTAAGGTGGGAAGAAAAAGCTACGTGGTTCCAGGACACAAAAGAAACAAGGGGAATGATACTGAGGAATAATGATTTCCACTATTCCATACAGTATAATGGAGTCAATATTCTATACATATGATACAGTTTGTATTAGATACATAAAACTATCAAATATAATGCTACGAAACGATAAGAACTTCAAAACCACAAAGTAGAGGATAAGGGGTTACTCTAAAAATAGCTTTATTAGAATAAATATTATTTTTTTGTGGTATTTAATCCCACGTAAATTTTACTTATTTTTATTGCAAGGGAACAGAACAGAATAAAAAAATTAACTGTCTCAGCCAGGACTGGAACTTGGATCTCCTGCTATCCGGGCCAGTGCATTTACCAATTATGCTACTGGAACAGGTCTGATAAGTTATTAAATCCCCGCACTAGTGTCGAGAGTCTAACCTCCGAACATAAGACGATATATTCGTCGGCCTCGGAGAGGTTAGACTCTCGCTAGTGTGTTGGGAATTTAATAACTTTTCTGGCTTGTCCCAGTGGTTCAATTGGTAGCATTCTGGCCAGGAAAGCAGGAGATCCAGGTTCGAGTCCTGGCTGGGACAGATAGATTTTTTATTCTGTTCCTTTGCACTAAAAATTAGCTTTATTAGAATATATCGTTCTTTTTCCTTTCAAATTTATTATTTTATATTGATACAAAAATAACATTTGACAATATTATATTAAATAAATAAATAGGAACAAGAAAGTGGATACTGCAGAGAAAATCATAAATCAATATTAATTGTTCTCTATAGATTTCTTAAATTTTCATTTTAAAATTAATACAACATATCTGGAATTTATATATGTTTAATCAGAATTTTCGTTAGCTCTCCACTACGTTTTTCAGTCGTAAATATATTATTAGGAAGATTAAAGTAACAAAAATAATTGGCGTTACGGTGAATGCACCAGATGAGGAACTAAAAATGTTACGAAACTTGTTGGGTAAAAGATGAAAATTAAGAGTTGAGTGAAGGTTGATACATTTGTTGTACCTTAAACCCAGAGTCAGGGATTATTGTATTTGTGTTAGGGAAGCAAAATTTATAAAAGTCCTTCACACAGGAGCTATGTAAACTAAGTGAATTTCTCTCTTCATTAGGAATGACACAAATCAGAGTTAATGACAAGTCACGTCTTACAACCCCTAGAAAACATTGAGCATAAAAAGAAATAATTATAAAACTGTCTCTATACTGAACGGGAAGGGTGTCATAACCAATTTATTGACCATAAAACGTATTACAAATTTAAACAAAAACGGAAGTTATAAAATTTAGTCTTCCTCTGAACCCCTGGTTTCAAACAAAAATCAGTTCACTCGAAAGTTTGCCATAAAAAGTCATATTATCAAACATGATATCTACTTTTTAAAAAAATAATCCCACATAACAATCGAATTAACATTCTTTTTTTAAATACAGTTTCTTTTTTTTTCTTTTTTAATGTTATAGAGGTGTTATTATAACATTTTAACATATTTTTTTCTATACCTTTTACGTAGCAATAATAATAGCAAAGGTATTAAGTTAAATAATGATTTTTATAATATACAAAAATATCTTGTTAATTATTACAAGAAATGCAAGAGAGTTATAATAAATAAATCTTGCTACCTCAGCTGGGACACGAACCCCATGTCTCCTGCTTTCTGGACAAGTATGCTGGCAATTACACCACCGAGGCAGACTAGATAATCTCTTCTATTTCCCGCACTTTACTCCGAGTCTATGGTAAACCCCCAAGTAAGACGAATATATCGTCTAGTGCTCGAAGAAGCTAACATTGTCAGCTATTTGTTAGACTATCGTTTTTTGGTATTGTCATTATGTTCTCCTTAGAACCAGAAAATTTATCGGGACCACTTTTCATTGTCCTTTTCGGATTTTGAGGTAATCTCAGCCAATTTTTAAGAAAGCTGGGGAATTTGCATATTCACAACTCCTTGGCGATGTTCTTCTTGCACGACATCTACAAACCCTTTCACTTCCTTCCGGGAGGAATCCGTCGGAGAGGATAAGAGGCGTGATGTTGATGTCGACGACACCAAGAACACAAAAACAACCTCGAACATGTCGGCAACTCGCCAGCAGACGTCCATCTCTGCCCATCAACGTCGTGCCGCGATGGCGGGTGGCCGTGTGGAGATGTCGGCACACTTGGCATCCCTTCCTCAGCTAAAAGTGGACGAGGAGAAGACAGAGTCTCAGCTACTTCGGGGGAGCGGAGTAACCTAACATGACCAAGGCGACTTCCAAAAGAAGGATACATAAGTCATTTCTGCAGTATGTATGCATCAACTGAGACAGACAGTTTACATATCTCATGGACTTAAAGGAGTATGATGTTTTTTCTTGTATTTTACAAGATTTAGAATATATATGTGTGACTATAAATATTATTTTTTTGTGGTATTTAATCCCACGTAAATTTTAGCAATTTTTAGTGCAAGGGAATAGAATAAAAAATCTAACAAGTGCGAGGAATTTAATAACTTATCAGACATGTCCCGGTAGCATAATTGGTAAATGCACCGGCCCGGATAGCAAGAGATTCAGGTTCATGTCCTGGCTGGGACAGTTAGATTTATTGTTCTGTTCCCTGCACTAAAAATTGTTATATGTGTGAATGTGTGCTTTCAAGTTTTTATATAATGAACCAGAGTTCAATATCTGAGCTTTCATTGCATAAACATAGCAAAAAGTCATATTTTCAAGAATTCGGTCGAGGGATGGGGAGGGGGAGACTTAGATGAAAAAGAGAATTGGAAGTCCGTCAGATGATCGCACGAAGGAGGTGCGTAAACTCTTCATGTTTCACTACAGTCGCACATAAATAAGACTTAAGACTAATAAATCCAAACATGCAACAAAGATCAATGAGTATAAAACGTTCGATCACAAACTGGTTGGCTCCAGATTATCTAGGAACGAAAAGCTTACGAATTTATATTTTAATATATCTCTAAACTAAAATTTTCGTAAAACTATTACACAAGATAAAATTTAGAAAATTGCGTTTTACACTAATTATGTTCTATACATTTTTCAAGTAAATCAAAAAACCATAATATAAAAATATAATAAATGAAAAATAACAACGATAAATTTTGGGCACTCTCAAAACCCTTTCTCTCACCATAAGAGATCAATCCTAGCCTTTGTATATATTTTGAATATTCAAAAACCATGTAAACCCCCACTTTAAGAGGTGTGGATCCATTAAAATATATCAAAATTTCAAACATATTCAGTTAATTTCATGAAGGCGAACAATTAATAATTGTTTCTAGATCGTTTTAAAGTTTAGTCTAATCCCTACTCTTTTGTCATCAATTTCACTGAGTAACTCCCAAAATATTTCATGTATCAATAATCGATTCTTTGTTTTATAAGTTTAAACGAATAGCTAAGCCGATTGTACTAACCAAATTTTTTTTTTTTTTTACTCGCACTTGACTTTTGAAGTAATCCCCAATTCTATTGACCCGATTTTTGCATTTCGTAAACACGTAAAATGACTAAAAAAAAAAAAAAAAAGAAGTGGATTCTAGATAGCTAAACTTAAATTCAGAGTTCAGGTAAACCCCACTTCTGATGTCAGTGTGACTTATAAAATATTTATTTATTCATATATTTTATATTTATATTCCGTACAATTTTAATAAAAAATTTATATTGAGGAAGTTCTTTAAAAATTTAATTATTAACAGATGTTTTTTTTTTGTTTGTGTTTGGTCTTTAAAATATCTAATATTAAATATCTACGGTCAAAAAAACTCTCCATTTTTAATTATTAATCTTGAGCGCTTCCCATATATTCATCTGACGAATAAACTAGAGCATATGCTATTTTAACTTTGACCACATTACCTTCTCCTTTTTTAGTAATAAAAAATTTCATATTTCTTCTTACCAATGTCCATCCTTAAGAATTAAAAAAAATAAAGCTCTTAAAGAAGAGTGCAATTCTCTATTTAATTCTTTCATATATTTAAAATTATACGAGAATTATGTGGCGATGAGCGCTGATAGTCAACTCATGATTGAATATATAATAGAAACAACTACTAGCAAAGTTTCAATTATAAAGAGAAAATAAAGGTGACAGAGTGTTTTGCCTTGACGAACACCCTGAGAGAAGAAGATTGGGTGAGCCCAGAACAATACTCGTGAGACTTGTAAATAGTACTGGCTTGGTGTGATGTTACATCAGCTCTCCGCTGATCCCAGACAATCCGGCTTAATTTGTAGCCCATTCAGAAGCGAAGGACGCTTGGCTATCTTGGGCTTTTACGACGAGAGAATTCCGTCCTTGTCGCGAGTTGACGAAGTAATAATAACTTGGATACAATCAAGTGACTTAAACGATAATAAAATAATCTTTTATATTAATATCTCATTTTGGAATATATTCTTCAATAAAATAATAATCTACTTCAATGACTCCTCCTTGTTTTTTATAATTATTTTAATTTTTATAATTCAGAAATAGGATTTGATTGAAAATATAATACTAAAGATTGGGTTTGGATGCGACCAACCTGTAGTATTATATTTGCAGTCAAATCCTATTGCTAAATTACAATATTACAATGTTGAGCATACACAACAGCTACGTCAGCTGTAACATCAAACCAGCCTTGAAGAAGAAATTATATATTCGAAACGTCGTCTTAAAATATCTGTGTTTTATTACTTGCGACCGATATTCACATCCCTTCCTGTAATCTTGCTTATTATTTATTTATCATGATGTTCTGAATTTTTAATAAATTATTAATACTTTCTAACTTTTTCATTTAATAAAAATGGTATTCTATCTTGTATGAGCAAGGCAAGCGATTTCCCAATGCTTCTTTGTAATATGAATTTAAATATAGGTCTTAGCGGTCATACCTATAACACTTATTTTTCCCTCTGACTTGTAAATAAATATCCCCATATACTCTTATTTATATAAATAGTTAATGATTGATTGGAAAGCTGGATAAGTTTCGCGCAGATTCAAGAAGAATTTTTTTTTATATTTTTTTTTATTATAACAAATAGGAAAGGATAGGATCCGGTTTTTGGGCGGAAAACAGCGTGGTTATTACGCCCTGATTGTTGAATTTAGTTTAAAAATAAGTAATTTTTATCCATAATTTACAATCTAGATTTTGGCGATTTTGCAGCTCTCATATTAATACTAAGTTTTGCATATAGTTTATTTCAATGGATTTTTAAGTTATCATCAGAGTCACTAAGTGAATTTAATAGGCAGCATTGAGTAAAGTTTAATCAGAGTCTAACTTTTTTTTTATCCTTAAAATTTATAATTATATTCGGTTATTAACAAACATAAATAAAGCATTATAATTTTATTAGTTTTTATCACAATTGATTTTTTTTTTTTACATATAAATATTTTAAATGGAACGAATAGCTGACCGTCAAGTTCTATGAAGAGAGGATTGTCGGGAATTCGGTCACGGTAGTTAAACAATTAAAAACTAATTTATAACCAAAACAAATTTTATTTTACCCAACGTTTCGGTCTGAATTCCAGGTCTTTTTCAGGGCTGAATATGAAAGAGGAACATAAAAATAAAATATTTATGAATAGATGATTGTCAGGAATTCGGCCACAGTAGATGAACAATTCTAAACTAATTTGTAACCAAAATAGTTTTTATTTTAGCCAACGTTTCGGCCTGAATTCCAGGCCTTCGTCAGGGCTGAATATGAAAGAGAAACATACAAAATAATATAGAAACATGTCTATACATGATAATCAAACAAAGAAAAAATAGTATCATAATTTAATTCATTTTTCTTTGTTTGATTACCATATATAGAGATGTTTCTCTATTATTTTGTATGTTTCTCTTTCATATTCAGCCCTGACGAAGGCCTGGAATTCAGGCCGAAACGTTGGCTAAAATAAAAACTATTTTGGTTACAAATTAGTTTAGAATTGTTCAACTACTGTGGCCGAATTCCTGACAATCATCTATTCATAAATATTTTATTTTCTTAAAATTACTTATTAATAAACATAAATAGAAAAATATATAAAGCTTTATAATTTGATTCAGTTAATTATCACAGTTAATTTTTTTTTAATTTTAACAAATAGGATATTTTGATAGGCATGACTTGCCAGACACTGCTCTATTCTCTGAAGACGGCCTTTATTGGAAGCCGAAACTTCGGCATTAAAAAATAAATTCTTGGTTAAATCTTAAAAAAAAAATACCAATATTTTTCTAAATTCTTTCTCACCGAACGGTAAATATTGATGTATTAATACCCAATTCGGCCAATTATCTCTTTCCCGTTAATTAAATTCATGTTTTCTGCTCATTATCAATGGTAATGCATGTTTCAAGCCATTATTTTGAAAACAGAATGTGGGGATTACACTTTACGGCTGAAATTGTAAATAGGACACTTAGCAATTGAGAATTTGAAGAGTGGATACAATCCTCATGAAGTCACTCACGTCCTCGAACAATTAATGACTACGTCTGCTGAAATAATTAATGCGAGCGAGCGATGATTGTCCCCAATACGTCTGCCGACGTAATTAGGAATTCATACTCACGCCTCGCAGAGAATCTAGAGTAATGCCCTTTCCCCCTACCGCCCAGTGAACTGAGAGTATGCCTCTATCAGGGCACATGAGGAGCCGAACAAAGTCCTTCTTCAGGCAGGAGGTAAGCAAAGTCCTTCTCCACGCAGGACGTAAACAAAGTCCTTCTTCACGCAGGAGGCAAACAAAGTCCTACTTCACGCAGGAGGCAAAGTCCTTCTTCGCGCAGGAGCTGCCTTATTTAAGCAGATTTCCCCATGTTGATATAAATTAGAGTTAACGAGGAAATTTATTTTGCATGCCGATGAGTGTAAAGACAATGGCTCACTGACTATGCGTAAAATAAACATGTGAAAGAAAATTTCTACATACAATACCTAGAATATTTACAAACGAAACTCTTGAAATCAATAGCCAAGGTTTGAATATTTATTGCATATCTTCTTCAATAAGTGAGTGTAAAAGTCCAATTTGTATATACTTTTTAATGACTCAAAATTATAAATACAAAGTATTAAGGGAAGATAGGATAACTTTTTTTTTTTTTTTTTTTTGGGTGAGGACAAATGTTTAAGGAAATCAATAATTATCAGAAAGCAAACATAATCCAACAGCGGAGAATATTTTATCAATTTCCCATAGAGTTAAACGTTTTCCGTTTTAAGTTCTGATAATAATTTAAGATTCGCGTTAATTATTTCATTAATACTTATTTCTTAAATGTTGTATACTATTTGCAGATTTAAATTCGAAAATCAAATTATTGTTTTGCTACCATAATAAGACTTTCGAAAAGTTTCAGCCTATCATCACAACGATCCTACATTGTAGATACTATAAATAAGGTGCGTTCAAATATAACCAAAACAAATTTTATTTTACCCAACGTTTCGGTCTGAATTCCAGGTCTTTTTCAGGGCTGAATATGAAAGAGGAACATAAAAATAAAATATTTATGAATAGATGATTGTCAGGAATTCGGCCACAGTAGTTGAACAATTCTAAACTAATTTGTAACNAAGGAGCATATATATATATAAGTCCTTGTACTCTAGTGTTCGGAGTTTTAAAATATAGAATCCAAATTCTATACAATGGCCGAAACGTTAGCCTAATTGAACTAATTAATTATAGAAATATGTATTTAAAACCTATTTATTAGGCTTCAAACATTCACTACTTATTTTCTTTCAATTTTTAATTAGATAATTATATTAATTATGTTTTACTAATTAATAGATTTAATATAAAGTATTTTCTCACATAATGAAAGCAATATATGCTAA
Organism: Oncopeltus fasciatus; assembly: GCA_000696205.2. Taxonomy (NCBI): domain Eukaryota; kingdom Metazoa; phylum Arthropoda; class Insecta; order Hemiptera; family Lygaeidae; genus Oncopeltus; species Oncopeltus fasciatus. Next base: position 53,662 of record KZ809106.1, on the reverse strand, counting down.
TTATATTTATGTAATGACTGATACATTTCCGGCCGACAGTTTCTCACCATATTAAAAATACATATTCTGGAATACGAATGGATTTTATATTCAGTCCCTTTAGGATCTACGTCCGACTTGTAACATTTAAATTTCACCCGGATTCTGTCAGTGATATCTGCCTACAGCGGAAGCTACGATATATTTTTCAATATTTAAGCAAGGCTTTTATTTATAATTTTTTGTTATTTATTTTTACGTGCATGTTTATGAGTTTATTACATTTATGTATACATACTCTGATTTAAATGGAAAGTTTTGACCGTAAAGACTATTAGTAGAGAATTATTATTGGTGTTCGGTCAAAGTTGATACGAAAAGTAAAATTTAAAAAAAGTGTATTCTTTATTATCTGCCGACGTTTTGGCTTACATTGTAAACCATCTTCAGTGCTATCATGACGGTAAGAGGGAACTCTTTGTCACCTGAATCAAATGTTCAAGTTAGAATGAAAGCCGAAACGTACAAAATGCACATTTTTTTTTAAATTGTTTTTTTTTTTTTGATCAATCTTGACTGAACCTAAACAAAAATTATCTGTCAATTATACTCTTATTAGTGAATAAATACAAATACATTTTACAATTATGTTCTTTTAACTATTGTGGCTTAAATTTTTTTAAAATGTACTTTATACAATTTATTGAATTAACAGTACTTATTTAAAAATGAGTTATCAGTAATATTGTGAACATTTTCCACGTATATGGGCTTTTGGAAATAAAATTATTAAAACATTATTATCGCTAGAATTGTGAGAACTCAACTTGAAACAAAAAGAAAAATTAAAGATGTTAGATAAATACAAAAAGTTGTAGACATTAAAAATAGGATCCTTCATAGCGATAACTTCATATTTAGAGTTTTCAAAATAATGTACAGTAGTTTTCTCATAAACCTACTTTTTGCGTAAAATTAACACACCCAAATTAAATAGCATTTTGACTAAACAGCCCAGTATGTAGTAATAAATAATTAAAGCAATAATAACAGCTTAAAAAAAATAGTATAATGAAGGAATATTTCATCTTGAAAGATCAACAAAAAAGTAAGTCAAAGTAAATCCTACCAAACTTATCAAACGAGGAAGACGAGGAATTTAAGAATAAAATTGGCTTTTGCCACCCCCCCCCCCACCACGAGTTGAGGGTTGTTTTTCCCTCCCCAGATGAAGGCCGAACTGCGGGGGTCAGTGCCCCCCAACACAAACACACTGTCTAAATGCGGATCAGGAAGGACGCCAAGACCTAGATGATGCCATCTAAGTCAATATTGTCTTAGATCAGAGCAAGTGTTTTCTGTATGTAAATTGTACTGCATCAACTGTTACAGACAGATATTGCAGCTGATATGCAGGAATGTGTACACTTCTTGTCTTACTCAGAAATGTTTATTAGGTGAGAGGAGTGAGGTTAGTGTCTCGACGAGAAGCATACGTCCAATCTTACCGACAGTAGCCGGTTGACCAGCTTGAAAATCAATGATCATGTGAGTTTCTGTATTCCATGAATGACTACAAAATTCGCCCAATATCTAAGGGCCCCTTCGAGCTGTCCCCACCAGGCCGGCACTTCCCACATTCACAACGCAGTGAGTTGTGCCACAATACCGGGCAGGTTAATAAGCTCCAGAAAGCCAACGTTCTTAAATTTGGAATACACTCCGTCGGCCGCGCCCCTTCTCTAACCCTCCGTCCCCAGAGGCCATCAGATCTTTGGCGCACTAGTACTCCTTTTTTTAAAAATAATAAATATTAATAATTTCGCATAAAACATTAAGGTTTTATGCCTTCTGCTTGGGCTCGATGAGTTCAGCCAACAAAATAATTTATGTACACTGGATTTTTCGGTGTAAGTTTATCCATATTCTAGCAATAACTATTTCCTGTGCCTTATCATAACTATTTATTTATTCATGCAAAGCTTTTCTGCTTTATGTCATGATCAAGCGCAAATTAAGGAATGACACTTCCGTCTTGGCTTCACTACTCAACCATAACCCCTATGAAATCGTAAAGCCAAAAGGATTTGTATAGATTTACTGACATTGAGACCTTCTCCGGCTTTTTGATCAAGTTATTCATTTAATTCTTCTAGACTGGCAAATGAGAAAGAGGGGGGAGGAAGGACGGGAGCTAAAATACAAATAAAATATATTTCATATTATATAGATAAAAGCATAAACAAAATGTATGTGTAAAATACATTTTAAAAAATTATTAATTTAGGTCGCAAACACTGGAGTGCGTGAAAAATGTATATAACAGAAATAAATTTATATGATTTTGAACGGACCCCATTTTTAACTTATCCTGCTTAGGATCTGTAAAATATAACCAAAAGTCTCATAGGTCTCTTGGTATCAAAGTGAATATCTTGATTTCTCAACAGAAAATCTGCTAAAATTTGTTTAGTCCTGACTTTTTCTCATGTCTGGAGTAGGAGTATCTTCCTGACTGATGTTCCTAGAGCAGTGGCAGTGATCTAGCTTACGTGTAATACTTAACGACCAAGGCCGGCTTCCTCCAGCTCCAGCTCCATTAGGACTCGGTGCTGGGACTTCTGGAGCCTCCAGGAGCGGTGCGTCCGGAGAGAAAGAGTGCCGACACAATGGCGTCTCGCGCAACAAGCTATGTAACCGGGAGCATTGTCGTAAAGATCACGAGAGAGACGCCACTGCCCTGAGCCAAAACTCCAGCTCCTGAGGTACGGAGTCCGTCTGCGCAGACTGAACAGATTTCACTAAAAAGAGCTCAGATGAGAGTAAATGACGACACTCTTAAGCAATGAGCACTAAAGGAAATGCAACTAAGCCTGGTTCTAGGCTGCCCGGGAAAGATGTGTGGGGGAGCACTCAGCCATTGTAAATAGTTATATATGTAAACATTTTTCCTTATAAATACATTTCTTAAAAATTTTACAAAGCATTAATTTTAGAGAATTATCTACAAAGTTTATCGAAGCTAAGTTTTAAAAAAAATTATGTCAATTTTTTAAATCTTCCTCTTCCACTCCTTCATCTGATTTAAAACCAAAATTAAATTTGTTTTAAGGGCTTGCAATGAAGAACCTAAATGCTGAATTTCGTTATCTTATTTTAAAAATAAGTTTGTCCATCCTGCATTCTACTTCGATCAATTTTAGCCAATATCGAACTTATACAACTAGTTCCAAAAAGGAGGATATTCATTATTTTAATTAAAAATTGCAGACCCAAGAGGGGGGTTCACACACACACACACACACACGCACGCACGCACGCACGCACGCACGCACACACACACACACACAACACACACAATTTTGACGTACTACATATTGAGCTTCTGTAATATAGGATCGGTGAAGATTAGTCGAAATATTTCTAAAATCGTGTCATGGTACCGATGCGAGTACCTTGATTTCTCTACAGTAAATCTGCTTAATTAAGTAAAATGTAAGAGATATATGGCTCTACAAAATCGCTTAAAAGCTCCTAAATTAATTATGGTTAGCATAATTAACTGCTTTATAATTAACCACTTTTATTCGCTTATAAAAAATTTTAATAATTATTTGTATTCGGATTTCTGGTCAACCCCCACCTGTAGTAATGTAATTTTCAGACTAACGATATTAATTGACTCACGAAACATGTTCCTGAATTATTATATTATTGTTAAGAAGGGAAGTCAAAAAGTTTTCGGCTTACCTATGAAGAATGGTATTAAGATAAAGGACTTAAACCTTATCATGTTTGTCTAATCAGTAATCATATTCACACAAATTTGCATAATCATTATATTACTTGTCTAGTACTTATAATACTCTTAATGTCATCAGTTTGCACTCGCCATTACTTTGACACTTGCACACCTTTCGTGTGGCCAGTGATGGCCACGATTGACATCCTGGGACTCTTGATTTAATCAACTACAGCTCAGGTATCATATTGAAAAATAAATGTATGTTTTTTTTTAATGATTTCATCTTTTTCTGAGTCAGACCGAGTGTCGTTTTATTGAAGTTTTGACCGCCAATCGTATATATCAAATTTTGAACGAACTTGATTGGCAGGTCACTCCTAAAGCCCTTATGCATTTTGTTATTACACTCAACATGCCAATTTTCCTTGCAAACATGTCAAGTTCGCCCCCCCCCTCCCTCCTCATACTGGACGTTTCATTTTATGTAACTTTTAGGGCGTAATTTTATTTTTGCTTCTCTCCCTTTGTGAAATTATAAGTCTGAACTGCGAGACAGACAAATCAATTACTATTTCCCAATAATGGATAATCAATAAGTTAATTGTTATAAATCTTGACAAAATCGGTAATGATTAACACGAACGACAGGGCCCAAAACTGCCCCCTGCGAGACAACATATTCTGAACCCTAAAAAGTTGTAAGGTAGAACTTTATTACTCAGGACATGCAGCTCGGAAAAAGTTGCCCTTTTACCCCTTCCCGGCCTTTATTTTTGCCCTTTTTGGTTAAACCTTTTTTTAGGGAGTTATTTTAGGATTTTACTTTGGTTGGTTGGGGTCTTTTCTTTTGCTTTTGGTTTTCCTTGGCAAGGTTTTTTGTCATACCTTTCACACATGTATACTCTCTCCGGCTTGTAAATTAAATTTCCTCATTTGCTTTTATTTATACATCCATGTATAATGTAACATGGTAAATCTGCATAGATTATGCGGCTCCTGCGTGACGGACTTTCTATCCTTCTTTATCCTGCTAACCCATGTACCAATTAACAATGTAGATTTACTGAAAAGTTAGCCAAGAAGTATCTGTGAGCAAGTAAAAAAGTCGGAAGTAGAAGTCTTTAGCAATGCCATTTAGATTCTAAATCGTAAAGCTATTTGCCTTAATCGTTCTACAATGGTTCTACGTTAAATAGAGATAATAGTCTCTCTAATTTTTAAATATTTTATTTTGGTTGTGGTTTTTTATCCCACGTAAATTATAAATAATTCCCTCTCATGAATTATTTAGTCTCTCTAATATTTCTTAATAATTATAACAAGATAAATGATAAAACTAATTGTGGCTTAAGTAATAACAAACAGAACAATTAGGAATTTTCTATATTATTACTGTATTCGAGTGAGATAAGACTTATCGAACAAGAGAAATGTATCGATTCCCTATATATCAAGGGGAAATATATCAAAAGCCAGATACATAAGACACCAGAAGCCAGCCGTCCCCTAAGAAATCCTGAATATCAAGGCAAAAAACCAAGGTCGTTCGACTGGTTTCATTTTTTTTTTTTTTTTTTTTTTTTTGTCCAGAGCCACAGGACAGGAATGGCCAACAGCATTTTACTGCCCTCTATACTCGTACGGACAAACAGTTCAAATTTCACTACAATCCCCCCCCCCACCCACCAAAGAGAAACTCCAAGAAATATTCCTGTCTGTTGGAAATTCCAAAATTCCAGCTTTAGATTGTTTAAGTGGGAGTTAGAATGTCCAAAATTACAACATCGAGTTGTAGGATGAAGGAGGTATATACTCCTATAGGACTGAGAAGGCTTTCTTGGCAAAAAAAAACCCGTCAAAGGTGGACTCGAACCCTTAATGGAAGGCTCGTGGGATCAGTCTCTTGTTGCAACTTTGTACAACAGAAAATTGAAAGTTTTTAATCAATGCTGTACATTAGAGAAGTTCACGTAGGCTTCGTCGGTCGTCAGATGTATTTACCATTTCATCTTCCGGGTTGGACCGAGTCAAATTGTTCTT
>KZ809105.1:109461-127649 GCA_000696205.2 Oncopeltus fasciatus | reverse complement strand
ATATATACATATATTCCTTTTGTGAATGAATACAAAAGTTTTAATAAAAATTTTATTAAAATTATATAGTGCAGTGAATAGTTTGATTTTCTTAAGAGAATTACAATTAAAATTCAGCGCATTGAAACTCGCCGAAATAGAAGCCATGGGTAATTGAAAATTTACAAGAAAAGATAACTCAGAGGAGAAAGCATATTCTCCATATTTAGGGGTAAATTGATGAGTAATAATAACATGAGGGCTACCTACCATCAAGAAAAATACTACCTACCCTCAGATCGATCGCAAGCAGTCTCAACCCTTCAATTTAGATGGGGGGCGGCTTTGTAATTTTTATAAGAGGTCATTGGTCCATGATTTTCAGCTTAGAAGAATTATGTTTGCGTGGTTTGAAAAATTAGATGCTCCAGGATAAAGATATGAATTACCTTTAGGGGAGGTAGTAAAGTTTCACTCATTAGTTTAGGCATGGCTAGGGCCTATTTCTTAAACTTGTTTTGTTTTCTTGTGCGTAGCGTGCCGGGGTGGTCAGCCATTTAAATAAGGGTTGCGGCAACGCTCTTTCCTTCTCAAGCAAGCATTGGTTGCTTTTATTGTGAAATAATTAAAATCGTAAAATTTATTTTCACATCTTGCTAATGAGCCTTTAAAGATCAATCATTAGCGAGGAAAAATATTTTAAAATGTAAATATAATTTGAAATATAATAATGTACGATTGAAAAGTTTAAATAATTACTTTAGCATGGAAAAAAAAATGTCTCTACTTTATTAAAAAATGATCTGAGTTATTTGAAGTCTATTAAAACTAAATTAAATACATTTTTTTTATGTGCCAATAAAAGAGGGATGAATTTAGTGCATTTTCACGGAATTATGTTCTTTAGAGGGCGTTTAATGCTTTTTATAGCTCGTTGGGCCCTGGAAAATTCATCGCTTTTAAAAACTATAAATTTTTACTATTGTTAATAAACAACCACGTATATATATATATATAAACGAGTNATTTATATAACTTTATTAAAGCCTTAATTGAAGTCAAACAAGGCCCATTAAAAAATACTTTAAAATAACTTAGAATTATTATTACTTTAATTGATTAAATTTAAATTAGTTCTGTGTATTTGATGATTATGTTTCAGTTCAAAATTTTAAATAGGTGATAGGAGTATACAATTTTTAAAATAGCTAAAAATGGTCCTATGGTGATGAAGATGTAAATGAAGAGCAGCTTAAAAAAAATAGAAATTAAATTTAAGAAAAGTAAAATAAGGAAAGTTAAATAATAAATTCTCTACTCTAAGGATGTAAAAATAAAACAGTCTTTAACTGTTCAAACCGAAGAAATATATTGTCTAATACCAATGGGAAATTACCTTTTCATGATGAGGTAATTGATTTTTTATTTGTAGTTTTAATAATTAACAACTTAACGGCTACGCTTATCAACTTTTCTTAATTTATTCTTTAGAGGGTAAAATTAAGTAATCAGACGCCGTGCTACCACCCCGGCGGCGGTCAGGGTGGCTACCACCCCCAGCTGTTCAGGTCTGCCGCTGATTGGCCTACAACAAGTGGGGTGGTTGCCTGGCCAAGGGGTGTGGGAATTATATCATTGGTTGCTGACTATCAAGGCGCTCAGGGCACTGTCGGATTAAGCCTCCTTCAGCCAAACATTAGATCGAATAGATGGAAGAACATATTATCTACTATACAGAATATCTATTGAAAAGCACTTGTGCTTAGATTAGAAACCGAATCGATTAATAAAAAGGGCATTTAAAAAAATATGTGATAGGAACTGTTTTAAATAACTTTCTCTTTTTATTGTTTTAATGATCTTGGATAGTTGGAAAAAGAGGATTGGGGTAAAATGATGCATTATGCACCGGTTTATTTAGTTAAGAAACAAAATTAGTTCGAAAATTTTTAGAGGAGAAAAAAAGTGGTAGTTTGAATAATAATAATAGTTATAAGCCCGGTGGTTAAGCCATAACCGGGTCCTTTACAGATTAGCAGATGGATAATAACTTAGGAAGGGATTATTGTTTTAATTGACAAGGACATCAGGTATCGGTAATTGAGACTCTATTGGCTCCCCATTATCTGTTAATATATTGGATCTATTGTCAGGATCTGGATGGGAAGTGAATATTCGTTCGAGAATTATATTCTGATCTTATAAACAATAAATAAAAGCGGAATGAGGCAAAAACTAGAGGCATTTTCTATTTTCAATAAAATTTCGTAACAAAAGAAAATAGGAGCCGTTGTCAAAAAGGAACTTACGTAGAACAAAAGAGAGGAAAAATAGAACAATTAGACAATGAAGAATAAAGTAACTAAGTAACAAATTTAATTTTATTTAACTAATTGTTAAAAAAGCTGTGTACGTTTACACGTTGCCGTGTTTTAACAAAAAGGTAGTTTGGATACCTCAACCATAATTTATTAATGATCAAATGTTTTTAATACATAAAATTAACAATACAATTATCCCCTACAGATATTTTATTTGAATATAACATATTTTGAAAACATAAATATACCATAAATAAATAAAATAAAACATTAATATATAGGTTGATGGTAGAATAAAACATTTTTTTATTATTATTTTCAATTAATTCACCTAAAATCCAATCTCTGATTTAAAAAAAATAAACAAAAAAAAATACCTATCCGGGAATATTCCTAATAATTTTCCGAATTCAATGGCGATAATGTGTGGTTTTTTTTATCTATCAACTACAGAAAGACAAACGACAAATATTCATTTATCTATTGAACATTGAAAAATATATATTGACATGTGTCAATGTCTTATGACGATCTAAGGCTTGCAGCATACACTCCTCAAGAACCTGATCAAATGTATCTGAAAGTGGAGATCAGTAGATAATTTATAAGACGAGCTACGTATATGCCCAGTTGTAATTATTAACAACACAACATTACCTGATAGTTATCCAAGACAAAAGAAAAGTATTGGAATACAGGTATTACTAAAAACAGTTGACACTTGTAAATAGCTTTCAAACTTACTCCACGATCATCCAACCCTAAAGTCAACACATAAGCATATATCTTATTTCGGCTTATGGATGACACGCATATATGTCTTCCGAGGGATCAGATGCAAATGCTATCCAAATCGTTCATATGGAAATCACTCCAAATCATCATATGCGTGACAACATAGGTCAGTTATCTTCTATTTAAGCCAGGAATTCTAGTTTCTGCGGTGAAAGATCGCTTACTCCACAGACATCACGAGGTCCTGACACATTTCATTCTAATAGCAACACATCAAGAAGGCAGGCACCTCTGAGTAATTAATAAGATCCACCTTCTTTACCAACACCAATCATGGCGTACATTAATTATATTTTATTTCTTTAAAAATTTTCTATCAGTTACGACTTGTGCCAATAATGATAAATATTTACTAAAACAAAATTTCAATCCATTGGTAGTTCCTTGATTATTACCAAGCTGCTTTGGTAGTTAGGTCATATTAATAGCAGAGGTATTGATAAAACCTTACCAACTATTATTATATTTGGCAGCACATTATCGAGAATACTGAAACACTAAATTAGTTTTCTGATGCATTTAATGCAAAAACTTTGAATGTGGTTACATTTTAATTTTTTTCTGTCAGTAACAGCAGAATATTTCTCTAGGCAAAAATTAAGATTATATTGTATTTGACTGGATAACACCAATAAATTATGAGCTGGATTAAATGAGTTTGTAATTGATAAAAGAAAGAAATATAGAATCAAAATAACCATTGCAAAGTTATGATGTCACTCTGTTTCATGAGTTGTAACCCTTAAATACCAAGTTGTACACACTGGATTATTAAGATAATCGAATTATTTGACAATAATTTATTCCATATCATGTACTTTTTATTGATAAGTAATCGTAATTAAATTTGATTATTATTGATTCACTATAAAGTGTATATACAGAAAATGAAACTCTCGCAGCTGCGATGTGTAGCAAACAAGAACAGTCGGATATAGAGAGTGCAGTACACACACAAAAAGAATATATCAGAAAGAGCAAAATTTTTTGGGATCTCTCGCCCTTCGTCTGTGAGCAGTGAAGAGATTCTAGTATCCCCTAGAGATCCCCGAAAATTTTGCTCTTATGCTTATATACACTGCCGGACAAAATTAAAGGATCACTTACAAATATTTATATTATTATTACATAAGAGATAAAAATAGAAATTCCATTGCCCCAGACTGGACTTTGTGTTGTATATTATCCAGTTAATCCTGGACCTGTTTATATTCCCACCCGTTTATGGAGAAAAGGGTCAGTTAATCCACTTCTTTTCTTTCTTCCTATCAGTAAATGGTTAGTTGTTAGCAAAGATTCATCTTATTGAAGATTTTCTAACATTTAAGAGACTTTAGTTTTTACTTGTGAGTTTAGTAAGAACGTTGTGATGGCCAACAGAAGAGCATTGACCGAAGAGGAATCAATTCGTGCTGTTGCTTTGAGTGAAGAAGGGTTTTCTCAAAGGCATATTGCGCAACGGCTCCAGCGGTCACAATCCGTAGTGTCCAGGGTGCTTAATAGGCACCGTCGAACTGGAGGGCATACAAGAAGAGTCGGACAAGGCCGTCCGAGGTCAACTTCCCACCGTGACGAGAGATTTTTGCAACTGCATGCTCTTCGGGATCGCCGATCAACTGGTAACAGTCTGCGTGGTCTCCTCCAGAGGTTCAGGAATGTGCAAATTTCAGAGCGAACCGTGAGAAGACGACTCAACGATTATGGATTGACCTCCCATCCTTCAGCTACTGGACCTCTTCTCTCCAGGGAACACCGGGTTGAGCGCTTGAGGTTTGCTCGGGAGCACCTAAACTGGACTCAGGAAGATTGGAGCCTCGTATTATTCAGCGATGAGTCAAGATTCTGTCTCCGATCTCCAGATGGACGGGAAAAGGTATGGCGAAGGCGGGGAGAGAGGTATGCTCCATGCACTTTTTCTCCAAGGGTTGCGTTTGGTGGTGGGTCAGTGATGGTGTGGGGGGGCATAAATTTAAACTCCCGTACAGAGTTGGTTCTTGTGAACCGTGGCTCTATAACTGCTGACAGGTACATTAGGGAGGTACTTGAGCCACATGTAATACCTTTCGCCAGAAATATCGCAGGTAACTTTATTTTTATGCACGATAATGCCCGACCTCACGTTGCTCGATCAGTGCAAAATTTCCTCAGACAAGAAGAAATTGACGTTATGGTTTGGCCACCCAGAAGTCCAGATATGAACCCAATAGAGCATGTATGGGACATGCTTGGAAGACGTGTCCGCGCCCGAGACCCACAAAATTTGGCAGATTTAAGGGAAATGTTAGTGGAAGAGTGGAACAACATCCCAGAACAACATGTAAGAGCCCTGGTCGCTGGAATGGGCAGGAGAATGGAAGCAATTATCAGAGCTAGAGGTGGGAATACCAATTATTGATCGTTTTCCTCGAATTCTTCCTTTTTATTCAGTTTTGTTATTTCATTTCATTTCAAAGATTTACTTTTTCATTTTGAGACTGTAGGACATTTTTATTTTTTGATTTGTTTTCCTATTAAAAATTTCTAGATAATAATTTTTTATTTTTTATTACTCTTATAATAAAGTGTGACTTACAAAGAAAACAGAATATTTTCAAAAATACCCTATACAGTTCAGTAATTTCAAAATATTGAAGTGATCCTTTAATTTTGTCCGGCAGTGTATATATATATTTGATTGCCTAGATGTAACTTCTTTTATTCTAAAATTTATAAGATGTAGCTAGGAAATATTTAAGAGAAAATGAATTTATACACTAAAGTCGATATATTCTCTGGCAATTAGAGGCTTTTGATATTTCATCAAAGCGAAAGCATGATTCTTCTCCATAAGGTATGGACAAAATGGCCTGCTTGTTCCGTTGCTTCTGGTCAATAGGACATGTATTTCGAGGCTGTTCCCATTTTAAATAGTCATGCCATTGGAATAGTTTCTTATTTCAACGTGAAATGCAGAATTCTAAATCACAGGGTGGTGGGGGGGGGAGTGAACAATCAACGTTAAGCTTGTAGTTAAACTGAAATCCCAGACAGAGAAAGCGCTGATCAGCTAGAAAAGCTTTTATTTTTTTAAATATAAACTAAATGTTAAACTTCGTTAAGCTTATTCTTGCATTCTACTGCGTGCATTCTGTAATAGAGTATAAATACTTTTTTTTTTTTTTTTTTTGCATTCTACTGCGTGCATTCTGTAATAGAGTATAAATACTTTTTTTTTTTTTTTTTTTAGCTTCTCTTCAAAGCTAGCCCTTGTTTACCAGATTCTAGAGAGAACAGAGATTAAATATTTGAATACATGACTGAGGTCATCTCTCATTGCCATCAGATCAAAAAATAGCTCAAAGAGCTCTCTGTTCGAAAAAGGTTTATCCATCGCATTAAAGAGGCGCAGCTCTCTCTCACTCTCTCTATCTCTCTCCCTTACTCATAATGCCTGTGTTATCGGTTGCCACTCTCTATTTCTCAGAAGCGCACGGACTTTATCCAATATTCTCTACTTCATCCTATTCTGGGTTCTCTCTCCTCGTCTCTCTTACTCCTGCCTTACTCTATCTCCTCCCTTCATTACACTATATGTACCCCTTTCCTTGCCCTTTCCTACATCGTCTCTTTCTACCTCCCTCCCTCTTTATCGCACTGTATCCTACCTCACGGTTTCTCCTTCGCCCCTCACCCTGCCTCTCGCACTCTCCCCCCAAATGTTACTACCAGTCGTCATCAGTAGGACGCCATATCGGCACTGATGGAGCCAGAGTTGACCAAGGAAATCACAAATTAAAATGAAAACCCCAGAATTTCGGACTGTGAAATGCGGCAAAGGGTTACAGGAGAAATCCATTGGGGATGTCGCACTCTGAGCAATTAACTATAATTGCCAATTCCCTCAATATTAATTCAATTAGCGGAATTCTGGAATTTCCCATTGATATGTGCCTCGAGCTTATTAATCCATCATTTTCTCCTCTCGTTGAATTAAATAATTTTATGGAAACTTCTCTCTATTTTAATTTTATAAAAATGTTATTGATGAAATATAAATACTTTATCTATTTTTTGATTAAATAATTACTATTATAATAAATATTTCCTTTTAGCAAACTATTTAACAAGATATTTCAATTAAATATTTAATGCTCGGCTTATGACAAGCAAAATGTGTTCATCAATTAGAAGAAAATTTTCTGTTTCTTAAACAANTCTGGAATTTCCCATTGATATGTGCCTCGAGCTTATTAATCCATCATTTTCTCCTCTCGTTGAATTAAATAATTTTATGGAAACTTCTCTCTATTTTAATTATAAAAATTTTATTGATTAAATATAAATACTCTATCTATTTTTTGATTAAATAATTACTATTATAATAAATATTTCCTTTTAGCAAACTATTTAACAAGATATTTCAATTAAATATTTAATGCTCGGCTTATGACAAGCAAAATGTGTTCATCAATTAGAAGAAAATTTTCTGTTTCTTAAACAATTCAGGTTTAGGGGTACAATCGTTAATATTTAAATTCATTTGTTATAAATTCAATATAAAAAGAATAATCAACTCGTAACTATCGTTAATTACTGACAATAATTAAAATCTACCTGATATCTCAAAGATTAAATCGCTAATACCATATGTATTTATAAACATATAAATTGGATGAGGCATGTAACTGAAATAACCAAGATCAAGATAATATGGAGATTTATGTTGTTTTGATAACAACAAAATCTTTCACATTGAAAAAAATAAAAGTAGTATAAAAGACAGTGAAAGTAATTTATTAGTAGGAAGAGATTTATCACTTTTTTTTTTATTAAACTTTTATTTATTTATTACATTCTGTTAAATTAAAACATTTTGTAATTCGATCACCATAATGAATTTAAAAATGACATTCAATGCCAATCACTTGAGGAGAGAAGGTGACCAATGACACCACACTCCCCAATTATGTCCCCAGGAGGTCACGGGGCCATCTTCGTTTGAGTCGACGGGGAGGGTTGTAGGGATTGGAGTTGGAAGACATGGTCTGTGCTAGTGGATTAGGATGGTAAGGCAGTTTACTATGGAAAAGGGTGAAGCGGGAAGAAATGAAGTCATGAACAAAAGGGATATTATGATCGTGGTGAAGTGATGAATTGGATACATAATAGGGAGCATTTAAAATTATTCTCAGGGTTTTGGATTGAAAGGACTGGATTATTTGGATGTTGGAAGGCTTGGCGGCACCCCAGATTTCTACTCCGTAAGTCCAGATTGGTCGTAATAAGGTTTTGTAGAGCGTCAGTTTGTTTTCTATCGTAAAATTGGAGTTCTTATTCATGAGTCCGTATATGAGATTTATCACTAAAGGAATAAATGATTGCCTTAACAATTTTATTTGGTCGTTGAAGACAAAATTAGCCATTAATTTATTAATCAAACCAATTTTCCCTAGCTCGTGTGAAAAATATACTTAGTTTACGCAGCCCATGAGTAATGGATTTATTTTGCCGTTCAGATGGAAACCTATTGTATCAGTACAAGGATCTTCTTTCCGAAGAAGGCCAGAAAATACTTCCTAACGTTAATAAGGTACATTTGTAATTGATATTTAAATCTACACAGTTTCTGTGCGTCATTAAATAAAGATGGATATAAATAAAAGTAAATGACGAAATTTAATTTAAAAGTCTTTTAAAGTTCAATCAGTAAAAAAGATATGTACCCTTGAGTTTGTTCGAAACTGGCAGGTAAGAGATAGTGTGAGGGGAAGCAGTCTATTATTTGTGCTCTCTCATAGTTCCTAAATTCTCAAACTTATTTCTTAATATGCGTTTTTCATAAAAATATTATACCTATTATAAAATATATACTTTTTCTAATCTCCGATTACAACAAAGAAATTACCATTATAATTTATGGTCTCCTTCTTTTCATCATCATTCGAGTTTAATAATAAAACAAATTAATTTCGTTAATTATAAAATAAATTAAATTTAAATACTTGAAATAAGAACCATCAATACCTACTTTGGTTGTTTATTGTAATGGTTTATTACGATTGTTAGGTACAACGTTAAATATTACCATTAAAATTTTTATCTCCCACTAAAACCCCTTGTAGGCTCAAGTGGGTGGGGGGTACGTGTTAAGTGTGTATTTATTCTCGATCCATGGCACATATAGAAAACCGTGGTCTGAACACCATTCCTCTACGCTAAATTCATTTCAATAAAAATAATAATTTGAAATGCTAGCAATAAAAAGCCTGTATATTTATTTTGGATTCTATATTTTAGGTCCTGCCTAATATTATAAATTATGGTCCTAATTATGCTCCTTCAAATGGATTATTTTTACTTATTTTACACATAATATAAATGTTATAAACTCACATTTTGGCACACCAATCTGGCTCTAAATATTTTATCGTTACGCTAATGACAATTATGATATCAAGATTTTAAATTCCGGTCTACTTCTAAACCTCCCCTTCTCCTCAAAGAATTTTAGCCATTAACGAAATCATATAACAGTTTGAAAGAAAGAAAGAAATAAAATAAACTTTATTCTGGGACAAGAAACAGTCCCCTTGAATAACATTAGGTGAATTTTACAAAAGGCCTTTTCTGGCTCAAAAAATATACATTAATATAAATAATGTAAATAAAAAAAATAAAACAAAAATTATTTATAAAAAGAAGTGGTGAAAATGAAAAAAATACTTAAACAAAAATAACATTTCCTCGAGGCTGACATTGTAAGTTCATAATTCATAACAATATAATTGGGGAAAGAAAAAATAAATAAAGAAAAAAACAACACTCAAAGTGAGGTTATAAGCGGTTTAGGAAATAATATGCATGTGAAGTATACATTTAACCAAAACAGCAACTCCCGCAGTTTGCAAAAATAAGCTTAGAGATACCGAATTTGGTTGCATTATTTTAAAATTGCTGACATTATTGCGCTACAGACAAATATATACACACACACATACTATATTTGTGTGTGCCTGCGTTCATGTTTGTCAATTTTAGAAGATCACATTTTTAGATGTAGGATTGTGATTGTTAGCTGAAGATTTTCACTCTTTTGTACGTCCTTTCACATATTTGCTACATCCGTATTGTTTCTCTATAGATAAGCATAATTCTAAGCTTTAGAGATAATCTCAGGTGGAAAAATGCTGCTCCCTAGAAAAAAGAGAAGAGAGGATGGTATAGAATAATTAGAAGGCGACGAGAGAGGGTGAGAGGGGTGAGAGACGGGGTTGTTGGGAAGTGTACCAGAAGGGTGGTAGGTTCCGGAGCCCGTAGGTGTCAAAACACAGGCCGTTCTGTCAGGTTAACATTTAATACTAGGGAGGTTATACGCGATTTGTCCCTCAGACTAGAGATGATCCGAGTGGCATACAGTGACGAAACTATCAGATGCCTTTTAGCTTCACTTTAAGAGTAAAGCCACTGATTCTCAAGCGTTTACGAAACCTTTCAACGAAACCCTAAAATAGGTGCCTTGGAGTATAACAAGTTATTTACCGTTTCTTCTTTCGGGTTGGGCCGTGTCAAATTGTTGTTATTTGCCGAGCTTTCGCACATCATGTGATGGCTTCTTCAGGGCTGAAAAGAGAATGAGAGTTGTGTAAGTTCATAATTCACAACTCTCATTCTCTTTTCAGCCCTGAAGAAGCCATCACAAGTTGTGCAAAAGCCGGAAAATACCAACAAGTGTCAAAACACGGTCCAACCCGGAAGAAGAAACGGTAATTACATCTGACGACCGTCGAAGCCTACGTGAACATATAACAAGTTATGGTAGAATTGATGGTTCTAATATTGATCTGTTGAGAGTGGTGTCACTGGTCACCTTCTCTCCTCATGTGAAATAGTAATGTCATTTACTTATTTTTACTATACATTGTAATCAAATTAAAAAATGTTTAAATGTTTTTATTTATTTTTACCAGAATATGATATGTAAATAAAGGTTGTAAAACAAAATTATATGCTCATAGAATATCTCAGCTTCATGCTTATTGAAAATTGGTGTATGAGCATAAAATATCATGTAAATTGAACATTGAATATTTCATGTACAATTTATAAATGATTAAATTCAATAGCATTCATTAAGAATTAGTAATTTTAACTGCTAAGTTGTAAACGCGTTTCTAATTCAATTTTGAGTGTGAAATAAAATTTAACTCCCATAAATAACAATGCAAAATTTATTTTAAATATATTGAAATAATGAGTTTAATGCAGAGTACGAAGTAATAAAATACATTTTACTGAAAATAATTTTCACTGTAGTATTAGAAATATTTTACATCAATGGTTTCATTAGGATAAAAATTTTTTTTAAATTATGGCGTTAACAATAATAATGTCATTTTTAAATCAGTTTCACTAAAAATTATGACGCTAAAATAGTAATAATGCCCTTAATTAAAGTTAGCGTATCAAGTGGACCCCTATTCATATTCAGTAAAATCTTCAGGTTTTTTTTTTTTATACTCATAATACTTTAAAGTAGATTTAGCAAAAATTTAATTAATTTGAATAATTGTTTCTAAAAGTAAATAAATCATACCATAGAGCGGTGAAGCAAAAATGACCTTTATAATTTATGTTACAATTTTTTTACCTTTTTGTTCTCTTGAGGTTTATTTGCTTTATACAATATATTTTTGTTAATTGTAATTATTGTTAATTTGAAATAATTTATTGTACATTTTTTTGACAAAACTTGTTCTTTGTATACAATCATATTTAGTAAACACAAGATAAATTCCCTCATGGCCGGATTAAAAAAAATTTTCCTTCATCAGGAAAATTAAAAAAAATACTTTTATGTAACAAATCTGAAAAATCAATAAAGAAAAATTTGGCTAATTCTGTAATTTTATGTTTTTNCATATTTTTGTCAAATAAAATTTTTATTAGGATGCATAAAAATAAAGAAATTTAAGAACAATCTTATGGGATCCAGTATGGACAACTAAACCTGACGTTGTGGATATGATTCTCATTACTATTATAAAATTACTTAAGACGTGGCTACAATAGTGAATTTGATTGTACAGAAACTCATTGCAAAAAAGAGCGGTCAAAAAGTCATTTGAAATCAGATTGGAAAGGGAAGTACTTAAATTTTATTAGTGACATGAAAAAGTTAGGAAGAATTGATCGGTGATTTGAAATTTGAATAAATGAAAATTTATTTGTTTACCAAAAAAAGGTTTTTAATATTGCCTACATTTCTGCCAAAATTTCAGACTTTCTTCGGGGCAGTGGGGGAGGGGGGCAGAGTGGAGGGAGCTTCCTGCTTTAGGGTAATTAAATCATGACTTCTTCATGACACAAAAAATATTTTCAAATACTGCGGGTTCAAGTATCACCCTCGTAGACCAATATGAAAAATAAGTCTGGGTTATGTCGTGCAAGTTGGGATTGCAGAAATCTAACCCTTTCCTCAGTGCATACAATTATATGGAAGTTATATTTTAAAAACAAAACAATTTAAGTACAAAAATCCGGTCGGCCTAGAACCAGCTTCAAGGACTTAAACGTTTTCCTACATTATCATGTTTGTAGGTAAAGTCTTAGTTTAAGCATTTACTTTCTTGTGTATATGGAAAAGTGGAAAATCTTAGTTCACGCTTACTACAGCGTTACGAATTTTTATATCAATTTTTTTTTTCATATGGATTTGTCTCATCAGAATAAGCTGCATCAAATTATTTTATAATATAAAAAACTAACCGAAACAAACAATGTATAGGAACAGCATCATCGCTTAAAATAAAAAAATTCATTAATAATATTCTATTTAGAAATATATAAAATATTGATTCATTGTAATGGTTTATTTCGATTTTACTTAGTTTAACTTGAATTTAAAATTAAGATAGATTTCCTTCGGCATACATGACAGTCTACATAGATGACACACATGCAGCTTTGTGCATCGATAGCACACGCATTCCTGTAAATGTTCCCTGAGACTGGATGTAAGTTATTCATTAGCAGTGCTGTGAACTGTAATTGTGATACGATTAGACATTACATTACAATTTACGATTTAAATATGAACTTTTTATATAGACTTCCATTCAATACTCACATGGTGGATAAGAGGATTAAGTAAAAATGTATTAACTTTATTTACCTGTCAAATATAGGCTTTTCAACTTTCATATTGCGTTGCTCTTTTACATACATACATTAAAGAATTACGAATTACTATGTCCATCCATATAATAACTATTCGCATTAACAATTCATTCATTAGACCTCACCATGACCTATTGCTAAAATATTCTTCTTCTTGAAAATATCTTCCCACTTCTAAAAATATCTCCCTGGCGTTAATGACCAAATGTTGACTCGCCATTAAGAAATAAAAAAAAATGCGAAGAATTATTTTGAGGAAATTATATTCTGGTTGCTTTTTTGGTAACGAAATCATCAAGTATAATAAACTTGTTTGAAGAGTAATGAGATGAAAAAAAAAAGTCTGTCAAGCAGAAACTACAAATTCTAAAATAAATTCATTATATGTATTATGGTACTTATAAAATATTCCTTTTTTCAACAAGCAATTATGTATTGAAATTTTAGTTCCTTTAAGATAAACAATGTAGTAGAATAGTTGGAGCGAAACAAAAACCAACATTGCTAAATAAGATTTGACATTGCAGGTAACCCTCCTTCCTATTGGTCAATTATTTCTTAATAACTATCTCAGAATTTTTTTTTTTTTGCATTTGAAAGCGACACACTTAGTTAATAATGATAGTGACTTGTAGTTCAATATTTTTATGCCGGGGGATCAGATAAACTCTCATTTCTAATTGTTCAAGTTTTTTCTATAATTCTTAAAATTTTTATTTTATCACTAAATGTATCTTTGTAGAGTTTCATTACTATAATCTGAATATTAAGCCCGCTGCAAAGAAACAGGTGATATCATATTCCTATTATTTTGATTTGGCTCAATATCTAACTATTCATTTTCTTTTTAATTAAAAAGCTACATTACTAATTACAAATAAAAAACCCTAAAAATTGTAGTCTGTAGAGCATTGACAAACACATAAACAATCACACAAACATACACTCATTGCTATAAATTCATTTATTATTTAAAGTAAAGAACTTTTACTTTGGAGTTTTTATTATTCTATTCATATATTTGTGAATTTTGGAGATTAGGATTAGGATTAGGATCAGGTTATAGGGCGATCAACATCATGAGATTTTATTATTCTACATTTTCTCGATTGACGTGCTTTGATCAGCTTTCTATTGCAGAATACTTTTTTGGGTGACGGATGTTTTGGTAACCTATTCTAACCTAGGCATCATATGCGCCTAACTAGAAATTAACAGAATTTTAGCAGTTCTTCAGTTTCGACAAGTCAAAATTGCTTTACAGAAAAACACTTGTAAAAAAAAAATTGTATTTTACTCAGGAAACTCTAATGGCAAGGAGTTGACACTTCTGCCTTGAATTGTTCTGCTGCCCTTTGTCATACTTCATGATTGAATAGAGAACAAGGTTTCCTTTTTGTTTTTTGTTTTTAAAAAACGTAGTATAGAAAAAAAATCTAGTTTTGGCATGGGGATTCAATAACATGAATTATTTTAGCTTATCTTTTTTTTCTTTCTTTTTTAATGCTAGGGGGTGGAGGGGAGAAAATTCCTTCGTTAATATTTCGTTTATGCTGGAGTGCACGTCAATATTTTAGAAGCCTCTTAGCCGGTTTTCTTGCTCAATTTGCATTTTTTATTTTAGGTCTTAACATTAAATAATTATCTTCTTGGTTAATTTGATATTATTATTTGACTGTTTAAATGACAAAACCCCTAAATTATTGAAGGGCGATAAGGACTGGAGGATTGTTTAATTTTATTCCACAAATATTAAGAGAAAAAATGGAACTTGTTTTTTGTAAGGTAGTCGTACAAACCACTAACTCTTACAGCTATTTAGGAGAGGTAACAGTTACTCTGATGCATAATTCTTGCACCTGTAATTAAATTTTTGCTCCATCAAATTTATTGTTTAAGGGTTCTAGTTTCACAAAAATACCAGGACTCCTCCTAAAAATAATTCGAAATAAGGTTTTTATCCTTTAATTGGCAGCCATTTTGAACGCCTAGTTGTTACGTGTTTTAAAATTTTAATACTAACTTCAATGACATGTTTTTTGACCGTTGATATATATATATATGTAATTCACACATGCATTTTCCTAAATCTTCCGCGGTTTGTTTTCAATACTCTAGATAATTCCGTCGAAGATTAGTCTTTAGAGGTTTTTCTTAAGACGAACCCACACACACAAACACAATATATACATATGTGTGTGTGCGTGTGTGTGTGTGTGTGTGTGTGTGTGTGTGTTGGTTCGTCTTAAGAAAAACCTCTAAAGGCTAATCTTTGACGGAATTATCAAGAGTAATGAAAACAAACCGCGGAAGATTAAGGAAAATGAATGTGCGAATGACTTACCTGTCTTGGGATTGCCGCTAGGTCACTACGAGAGCGAACTGCGCCATAAAGAAAATCCTCCCCCCCCCTTCACCCCCCGGAACTGTGGGAAGGGCTCTGAGGATGACCAGCAGGACCCTGGTCACGGCCGGCCTCCACACGCGGGGGATAAGTCACGATCCTGGAGTCCACACGTCCGTCGCATAGTCACAACTTAGCCGCACGTGACACTCGCAGCCTCCCTTAAAGGCTCTCCGCGCCCCCAGATTCCCCAATTCCGTCCGAGTAGACCATCCCTTGATGGCTAACTTAAGGGAAATCACATAGGGGAACAATAATAACGGTATGTATACACCCAAAACAAAGAGCTTTTACAAATTCTCTCTTATGANAGGAGTTGACATTGTCAAGCTGTTTAAATGACTCTCGTTATTCACTTATAAATTTTAATTTTATAGATATTATTTTTTTGTGGTATTTAATCCCTCGTAAATTTTAAAAAATGTTAGTACAAGGGAACAGAATAAAAAATCTAACTGTCCTAGCCAGGACTCGAACCTGGATCTCCTGCTATCCGGGCCGGTGCGTCTTGGCTGGGACAGTTAGATTTTTATTCTGTTCCCTTGTACTAAAAATTGTTAAAATTGTTTGTTTAAAAAATTAATATTTTACGTGTTACATAGAGATTTTGTATAATTTCATAGATCCTGAGAGAATTAAATGACTATCAGGTTTTTGACACAATTAAGAAACTGAGTAAGCTAAAAAAAAAATAAAGCAAATAAATTCTAATTGTTTAAATAACAACTGGCATAAATAAAGGTAATGATTAAATTCATCTTGCAAGACAAAAGTTTTGAAGAGAAAAAAAGTTGAGTGTACAAATTCTTACTCCATCTGCTTTACCTTGATGCCTATATAACCTGCAATATCTGAGATTATTTTGAAATTAACTTTAATCTTTTGAGAGACATGAAAGTGTATGGAATATTACTAAGCTTTTCTGTCATATTTTTCATATAACCAGGAAACTTTCCGAACCAATCATTCCATGGGACGCACCCAAGTAGATAAATAGATTCCATTGCATCCCCCCCTACCCCTGGAAATTTTGCTAGACCATTCTTGTTGGTTAAGCTCTACTGATGTTACCCTGTCAATTAGCCACTCACCCCTTCCGATTGACCTTGGAGAAAGCCAGGGTGCCCCAGGATATCGGGAGGTCGGATTGGACGTCCTCTCACAATTAAATCCCGTGGACGTCTGTATACATGAGAGTGACCCCACATATCCGTAGCTGTCTGCGGCTCATGGTAAATGCATGAGGGGATTAGGTCGAGGGACCGTCAGCCCGAGGTTCAATGTTCCACTACATATTAGGTTGGGAACCCAGATCAACTATTTATAGGACTTAAGTCTTGTGTTTTGGTGAGCTACAGACTTAGTTTTTTTTTTCCTTCCCCCGCCCCCTTGAAAGTTTCGTATACATTTTCAACCCCCAAGTCCCTAAGTCTCCGTCTGCCTAATTAGTAAAATCTATTTATTTCCATTGAGTGATTTATAAATTATTTTATTTTATTGAACTTCTATTAAAATTATTATATGTTTATTAAGTAAGACAAGATATTATTTAATATGTTCCATATAAAATAAAATATTACATGAAAAGTATAACCACTACTTCTGACTATTTTTTTTAAATATTTATAATAACAAAATAAAAATAAAATAAAATAACGTTATTCAGTTATTCAGTCATGGAAAATGTGAACTTAGGTACAGGACGTCCTCTCTCATCTTCATGATAGCCCTGAAGATGGCTTACAATGTAAACCGAAACGTTAGCAGATAATCCTTTATTAAAAATACATTTTTTAAATTTGTGTTTTTTGGATCTACCTTGACCGAACCCCAACTAAAATCATCTTAGTAAAATAACGTTAGTTTTTATGTTCATGTTTATGAATGGTTTTTAATAAATCAAATCAATAAAATTGCAGAGCTAATAAATGTATTCATACTGTGAATATTAACCAGCACATTACTAGACTAATAACAAAACATGTATGTTCTTAAAAAAATGTAAGAAGTAATTTTTTTTATATAACCTTTATTTATATATTACATTCTGCTAAAAATAAATAAAAATATTTTGTAATTTGATAACAATGTATAATTGAAAATAAATGACATTGAATGACAATCACATGAGGGGAGGAGGGGACCAGTGACACCACTCTCAAATGAAAGTAATTAATTATTAAATAAAAAAGAAAGTAATTAATAATAAAGTTTAAAAAGAAATAAATGTCGTTGGAGAAATTTACAATTATTTAATAATTATAAAATGCTTCATTCAGGAACGTGTAAACTCAGCTGTTTCTCCAATTTTCATTAAAGAGAGAAATAATAGAGTGTATAACTAAATTAAAATTATATTGCAAAAACTATAGTGAGTACTCAAACATCTTAGTAAGATTTTTTAATATCTAAAAATGAGTAGTTTTTAGAAATTTTAAAACACGGCGCTCAACTTCGCCTTTCTGATCTCTCTCTATAGAATATAAAAATTTATATTAGAGTTCTTCTTCCATATTATAATAATGATATGATAA
>KZ809105.1:60825-74983 GCA_000696205.2 Oncopeltus fasciatus | reverse complement strand
TAATGAATAATATATATATATTTTTTAAATATTCAGCAGCATCTTATATTAATATAGTTATTCATTTTAAATTCAAATTAATGACGCAGGACTGTCATTAATTAAGTAGATCTTTTTATGTTTCAGGTTGATAACTAAAAGCATAATTATGATAATTAACAGTTCCTAATTTCAGGATATTTTTCTTTAAAACATCCTGAAATGAGAATCAAGAATAAAAGAAGAATGGAAATCATAATTCAACCTAAAAATTTGACTAAATACTCATATGCAACATTTTTCTAAGTTTATTATATTGTTTTACCAATTCGGAAGTAATTGAATGAGTTTTTGAGTCAAGAAGCGAATATTTTTAGAAGTTTTTTACGTTACGGGTGAAATATCTTTTAAACTTTTTTTTACACGAATAAATATATTTTAAAATTAAAATTAACACCTCTTCGTTCGCGATTTTTTAATTCGCTTCGGATTAGGGGAGTAGGATGAGAGGCTATCTACAAATAGTCACTCTGTTCTTATTAAGACACGTAATAAAATCTTTCGAAAGGGTGTAATAACCATTCCAAATCATCAATCATCATTAATCCTATCTGTTCTAATCATACATGACACTGGGCAAGCTTTTGTTTCTCGAAATGACCATGGCGGGACTTGAACTAGAAGATCCAGATCCCAATTGGGCCCCATCCAATAAGCAGGTATACCAAAATGAACTTTTTACTAATTATAATGTCGATTGGCATTCTCTAAATCTCTTTTGCCAAGTACATCACTTAAGCCACTAAAAAATCAATCCAATGGTTTACGGAGTAATGTTTAAATACCGCATTTAAATCATTTATTCAAAATCAGCATACGCATACCAATTTATGTATGGTTGTGCAGTGAGTTCTCTGGTTCACAGGCCATACTCCTAGTTCTACGCCTAGTCGACAGAGCCACAAGAGCTGAGGTCCTAGCTCACACTCCAGAAGGACAAGGCTCCTCACACTCCCTCCTCTACCAGGAGCCTCTTCCAACAGACCTGTCCTGACTGAGTCAATGTTGTCTTGTGTATCCCAAGCGAGGCTTATTACAAGTTGGCAGGGTATCTGGGCGTTTACTCTAGCGATTTGAACAGCCGGCTAGGACTCCTACTTGATCGGTAACCATCCCACTTGAATTTCCTTTATCCTTTATACTTTGCTTTCAAGGAAACAGACTCAATATATCTAAACGTATTGGCTATATACCGTGAAGTCATGTTCCCTGTATCTATCCTGGTACGATTAATTTAATCTTGGAAATTAATTTTCCGTCTAGAATAGGATAAAAAAAATCAATCCTTCAACAGACACCAGGTAAATTTCACATTCATAACTTTGAGCCTATCTTTCCGATTTCCTTATTACATTAATGGATAAAATGTCCGTCACGCAGGAGCTGCGTATTCCAAGCGAATTTCTTATCTTTTATTGAAGATGGACATTAATTACCGTAAGTGACGAAATTAATTTACTAGCCCAAGAGAACAATATAGCACAAAATATGTGAACATTAAGATTTTATTTTGATTAACCGGTGAGGAAAATTGCATTTTAAACATGTTATGTTATATAAATATCATTCATAATAATAAAATAAGTATTCTTTTAAAATGTAACGAAAAGACGGTCGTCAAAATTTTTGCAACGATCAGCAATCAATTTAAAAAAATATTTTCTTATGAGAAAGAGGAATAAAATAGGATAATTTAGGTTTGAGTCCTAATTCTTAAGGTGAAAAGCTTCCTTATATTGTAATGGCCCAGTATACCTACGATTTTGGTGTATTAATTTATTAATAAAAAATAAAAAAATTATACAAATGCAAATTAATGTAGAATTTATGTGAAATTACAAACATATTTTTAGTTATTCAGAAAATAATGGTTTAGGAGGAATGGGTATTTCCTAGAATGGAGTATAATTGATTAAAATGTTTCTTAACTTTCTAACATATTTACCAATAATTCAAGTGTGAAGCCAAAATATTTAATAATTATTGATACTAGGATACTCGTTATTTCATGAAACTCTTAAAAGACTTACTCTGGCAATTTTGTATGTAAGAGAAATAACAAAATTTCGAATAAACTCGCGGAAACAACAGGAAATGTTAATATTAATATCATGTTTACTTAATGTGCCTTAAATTATTCCACAGGGCTTAAGTGCTAAGTGTTTAAAAGGTGGTTTGATATCTCATTTAGTAAGGTACAAATTTTACCGTTTACAACAGTAAATTCATATTCTGAATATGGCTTATTTGTTTTATAAATAACGCTAGAGCTTGTACAAACACACACATAGGGCGCGTATGTTAGTATCGCTCTTTANATACTATTGATCATTCCTATTTCATTGAACATATTAATTCAGAAATATTACTCACTAATTTTAAATGAAAGTATATATAAGGAGAGTTAAATAAACATATTTCCTAAATTAATGATGAGAGTGAATGACTAATTTGATCTGTTAACAGAGACAAGAAACAAAACCAAAAAAAAAATATCTCTCTGGCATTTTTGGCCAACGGCCTTTGGTGTCGAAGCACGCCATTAAAAAAACAAAAAAAAATTAGGAAAATGAGCGTAAATGATAAGATAACTAATGTTGGATGAAGGTTCTGAGTAAAGGAGTTAGAATTTTAAGTGCTAAATCTAAATTAACCCTACAACGCACATAAATGGTAAACAACAAAGTTTGATACGTACTTTTTGTATTTATTTAAAATCTCGATTGCCCCTCTACTAATCCTTCTCAAATTTGACTAATGCCAAAAATAGTCATTTTAAATTATAAAGCCAATTAATCCAAAATAGGACGGAACGATCAACTTCCAAAAAAGTGTTTTTAAATATCTTTCCTAAAAAATATTTTATTAAAAATGTAATGAAATATTAGAAATTTTATTTTAACATTATTTATGCTATCACCCAGTTCTGCTCATTACGAAGGCATTAACATTTTTATTTTACAATTTCATCTCCCCCTAAATCTTTTTTCACCATCAAACTCACTCATTCACTCATCAGTAGATACATCTGAATATATGGACAAAATTGTTTTCAAAATGCACTTTAAGCGTTTTAAAATTAAGTCCTTAATTAAAATATGAGAAGTCTGTAAAATAAAATCTTCTATATAAAATTAAAAATAAAACGGTATTACTAGTCTAATATAATACATAATAATAATGGACACTTATGAATATAAGCTCATAAGAATAATGGTAAAACAAAAACCACCTATAGAATAAGACTTCATCTTCTTAACAATAAGAAATAAAATATATACTAGTGTATATAAATATCTGTGAATTTTCATATCACAATATAATGTTAAAAATATACAGGGGTTGAGAAAAACAGAGTAGATTTATTTGGACTCACTATCGCTTGGTTTCCGGCTGATCGGTTTAATCAAATCCCATCCGGGGATATTCGCACTTGCGCTGTGATATTTTCTGCTGTGGGGTGTGGGGTTTGTTTTTGCACGTGATTACTGAGGTTGGTAAGGGTGAGAGTAGGGGTTTCAGCGAACGGGGTTGTTACGTCACTTATAGTAATGTGTCGACAGCCCGGACGCGAGGTAACCGGACTTTTTTCCATCTGAATTGTTTAACCGGCCGCCTGGAAGCAGAGAGATAGTCTACTCTGCAACTGTCATTTGGAAATGTTTCTTGGTTTTGACAAAAAAAATGAGTCAATAATTTTTTTTTTCAAATGGAGAGTTTTTTTTACCGTAGATATTATTATTAGATGTTTTTTTGTTGGGGTTCGATCAAAATAAATTTAAGAAATACAATTTTAAAAAATGAGTATTTTTATTTTATGCTGACGTTTCGGCTTACATTCTAAGCCATTTTCAGGGCTATCATGAAAATGAGAGAGAACGTCCTGCCCATAAGTTCCACAGTCATGGAAATGTGAACTTAGGGACAGGACATCCTCTCTCGTCTTCATGATAGCCCTGAAAATGGCTTAGAATGTAAGCCGAAACGTCAGCATAAAATAAAAATACTCATTTTTTTAAATTGTATTTTCTTTTTGGATCTACTTTGACCGAACATCAACTAAAATCATTTAATAATAATATCAACGCTCAAAAAAACTTTCCTTTAAAAAAAAAAACTTTCCTTTCAAATTTTTTTATCATTGATATCTTCAATATTGCTAGTATAAGAACAAATTATCTGAAATAACAGTTGTAAAATTATAGGTTTCTTCCTCCGTCAATCAAATATAGCTAGTTACTTATTGCATCTGGAAGGTTTTGATATTTTCAATAGAGAAGCAGAAGGGGTCAGTCACATAAAGAAGAAGCTTGTACTTTTGATCTTAAAATTTGGGTTTTAATACTAGCAGAAACAGTTTTTCATCTAAAACAAAAATTGTAATTGATTTATTTTCAAAAACTATTTGGTTTTCTATTCTGACTATGAATGATAATAGCGTGGAAGAAGAGAAAAGAAAATAGATAGAAAGGAAAACAGAGAAAGAAAAACTATTGAAGCTCTTGGAGGGAAAGAAAAGGCTGTGGGGCGGTTTGCCGGGTGTGAGGCCATCCTCGCCGAAGAGGTCGACGAAAGGACGGTCCTGGGAAGTTTGAGGCCAGATGCTGTAAATACGAACCAAATCAATAGGAACTTTTGGCGGGCTGGAGAAGATTCAATCCCCCTAGGCCTGATCCCTGGAGAACCCTTCCAGGGGTTCTCACGTCCCCGAATCCCACTCGGCAGACTTTATGTATGGCAGCCAGTAAAGGAATCGAAACTGAGAATAAACAAATATATCGGCGGGAAATTGACATTATTTATTTCTACCCAAACAGCGAATGTATATGGGAAACCAAAAAGTACTATAAAGTGAATAAATTAATATTAACTTGAACCTAAATGACTTCGGGAATGCCTGACGATGGATAGAAGGTTTTGTGGTTTAGAAGAGGACATTCTGGAGTCCGAGATTCAAGGCTTTCTACATTTACCTACACAATGGATAATATTAAGAATAAAAGCTTAAAAAAAACCAAATAACTAATGTTAAAATAATTCAAACAAGATCAAAATAGTATATCTTTGAAGTTCTTTTATATTTTCCTCATTTTATTTCAGTGTAATATTTAGAAGAAACTAACTGAAATATGTGTGCTGAACAGCGAGAAAAATTTCATTGTTAAGTAACTAAACTCTTATTTCAGTTGATGCGTAGAATTATTCATTAAAATATCGAGAAAGACATATTTTAGAGAATTTTTAATAACCATTTACAAGAAAATCGCATTTGGGTATGAGAAACTGTAGAAAAAATATATGCCAGAAACGAAAAGTTTGAAAAACACCTTTATATACTTGACAATAAGCGCACTAAATTTTCAAAAGTATTTTATCAAATTCCCTATTGGAATTTTGTTTTGCACACTCTTTGATGGATTCGTTAAAGGCTGTTATTGATCCTTAAGAAGGATGGAAGGTGTTGAAGGAAAATCCTGAATTTTAGACCAACACGTTGGCTAAAATAAAAACTTTTCTGGTTACAATTTTTTTTTAATTCTTCAGCTACCAAGACCGAACTCCCGACAATGCTCTTCTCATTAAAATCGACGGTTATCATGTTACCTCAAAATTATATCGGTCCCTAACCAATTTTGAATGAAACAATAAATATATAGAAAGTAGTTTATGTAAAATACAATTTTTTTAGTATTTACATCTTATAACATTTTTGTGTAAAACATATGTAATGGAAAAATTATTTAATTCAAAATATTAATTTAAGAGGTTGGAGGCAATCAAAATTCTGAATTTTGTCTTTTAAGAGAAAACCCTTGAACATTTCCATTATTTGACTTGAGTAAGAGGAAAGGTTAAAAATTATATGTTCAAAAGGAGAATTTANGGACATGGATGCATGTGTGACTGTATCATATACCTGGCTCCTGGACAAGGATGCATGTGTGACTGTATCATATACCTGGCTCCTGGACAAGGATGCATGTGTGACTGTATCATATACCTGGCTCCTGGACATGGATGCATGTGTGACTGTATCATATACCTGGCTCCTGGACATGGATGCATGTGTGACTGTATCATATACCTGGCTCCTGGACAAGGATGCATGTGTGACTGTATCATATACCTGGCTCCTGGACAAGGATGCATGTGTGACTGTATCATATACCTGGCTCCTGGACATGGATGCATGTGTGACTGTATCATATACCTGGCTCCTGGACATGGATGCATGTGTGACTGTATCATATACCTGGCTCCTGGACAAGGATGCATGTGTGACTGTATCATATACCTGGCTCCTGGACAAGGATGCATGTGTGACTGTATCATATACCTGGCTCCTGGACATGGATGCATGTGTGACTGTATCATATACCTGGCTCCTGGACATGGATGCATGTGTGACTGTATCATATACCTGGCTCCTGGACAAGGATGCATGTGTGACTGTATCATATACCTGGCTCCTGGACAAGGATGCATGTGTGACTGTATCATATACCTGGCTCCTGGACATGGATGCATGCGTGACTGTATTTTATACATGTCGCCTGACACACAAGAGCGCAAGGTGGGATATGTGGTGATAGGCTAGAGGGAGGGTTACGGCCTTTATCTGCAAGTTAGGAAGATGGCGGGAAGTCCGGCAGACACTGGACATTCCCCCTCTAACGCCCGATGTCGTCGGACCCTCGGAAAAATAAACTCAGCTTCGTGCACGGTCGCCCCCCGCGAGGGCTTATTGAATTCCCGGGGCCTCTGGCCTCCTCCTTCTGATTCCCATGTGGTTTCCTCAGAGCTCTTGCACTATCCCGGGACATTCCTTATGGATCACCGGACTCTGTTGATTTATTCCGGGCGCGTCCGATTCCGATGTTGGCACAAGAGCCCTCTCTCCCTCATCTTTTTAAGGGTGAGAAAAATCGTTCGACCCTTCATTTCCTTGCTTGTTGAATGTTATAAATCTTGAGTGTCGCTATGATTGTCAATGTGACCGGGAGAGGAGAAAACATATTTCTGATAAGCGATAAAAGTCATACGAAAAATGTGAGTAATTGTTTTAGCTAATTACTCATACAATTTCAGCGATCTTCAAGTAAGATTTTAGCGAATCTTAAAGGAATGAGCTTTTCTTACGACAGATTTAAATTCTTATCCGCGAGGCAACAAAAATAATAGTCACCAAACGTGTAAGAGTG
The DNA here is from genome assembly GCA_000696205.2 of Oncopeltus fasciatus. Classification (NCBI taxonomy): domain Eukaryota; kingdom Metazoa; phylum Arthropoda; class Insecta; order Hemiptera; family Lygaeidae; genus Oncopeltus; species Oncopeltus fasciatus. The sequence goes on along the minus strand of KZ809105.1, from coordinate 67,742 downwards.
TTTGTGTGTGTATTAAAGGCCACAGTTTTCATAGAAAATGTTTTTTTTTTTCTGTTCTGAACTAAATTCTGCATTCTTGCTTAAAGCACGGAAGACGTTCGTTCATTGTTGAAATCGATTAAGGGTGAGGGGGTTTTTGGGAGGGACCAAAATTTAAAATCTTAATATCTCCCCATTATAAGTGATACGAAAAAGAAAAATGTATGAAACATCCCAAAGATGGTTTAGCTCTATACACATAAAAACATAAAAACTAAGCTTGATTTTGCACATTGTTAAAATCAAGTTGTTTTTGGTTAAAATCTAATTATTGGTAGGAGTAGTTTACAGATTAACCACATATAATAATCATCAATACCTGCAATATTCTTAGCACCATAAAAATGTAATGAAAAGGAACAATATTTGGTTATCCATCAACCAAGTCTTTCAAAAGCTGCATGATTCACGTTGATTTTGATTTTATTTTGAATGCTTTAAGATGTAATTGAAATTTTCTCAATTTCCCTATTCTATTCCTTACAAAATACTATCCTAAGTATATCTTCTATATTTCACCTTTATTATCTAATTTATCATCAGATTTACCATGTTTCCTTATAGATAGAAGTAAAAAGCTAAAAATATATGACAAATTTGATCTAATTTATCATCAGATTTACCATGTTTCCTTATAGATAGAAGTAAAAAGCTGAAAATAAATGACAAATTTGATCTAATTTATCATCAGATTTACCATGTTTCCTTATAGATAGAAGTAAAAAGCTGAAAATAAATGACAAATTTGATCTAATTTATCATCAGATTTACCGTGTTTCCTTATAGATAGAAGTAAAAAGCTGAAAATAAATGACAAATTTTATCTAATGACTGGAAAAAGAAATGAGAATAATAAAGTCCGTCAAGTAGGAGCTGTGTAAGCTAGAGGATTTCTGAGCAAACATAAAAAAATGGATAAAATGACAGGGAATCACCTATTTGTTGTTTTAATGAACTATTGCAAAGGATAGATCAATAAGCAAAAAGAGTAATACGAAAGTAATAAGAATAACAAAAGGAACAGTGGGAGCAGTGATAAATGCTAGTTACATTCATAAATATTTCTTAATATCTTAGTAAGCGTTTTTCGTTAGAATTATGTACAATACAAATGTTTAAAATTAAATAGAACATATATAATGTTATATGACTTTAACATTGAAGTAGATATTGTTTTGCTGAAAGCAATTGTTTAGTTTTCCTTAGCCTAGCGCTGCGGGTTCGAGTCCACTTTTCGTGGCAGGCTTTTATGAAAATATAAAAGGCTACACAGTGTCATGGGCTTATAGAATGCACTGGCTACTTATTAGCTTCTGGCTGGGGTAGCATTAAAAAAAAAAGAATATATATAAAGAGAAAATTGGTGAGGATTCAAAAATTTGGTTTCCATCCGAATCCCCTGTGATCCCCATCCGATTATACCATTATCGATTTGTACCCCAAAGGTTCGTATGAATTTTTTTTTTATTTCACAAATTTCATTTTGATCCTTTAATCGTCGCAAAGTGAAGGTGGTTCACAAAATTAGTTTCATACCCCTGCATCTAATATTCCATAGCGTAAGGTTGAAACTAAAGGAAATGAGTTCATTTGACCTTGGAAGATTAATATTTTTGGCTAACTTGCTTTCGATTATCTTAAAAATTACTTTACAAATAGATTTTGTTGACCCTGGAGCTAATATTTAAGAGATATATGGTTTTCGAACCAAAAAGTTTACAAAACAATTTTTTTTTAACGTGCTTTATTTTAGTGCACTTGCCGATTTTCATTGTAAGCCATCTTTAGAGCTGTTAACAGAGTTTTAAAAAAATTATAAAAATGACAGGAAAAACACATTTACGCAAAAAAAGAAAAAAACTTGCCAAACGAGCACAAAATGGAAATGAGGAACACAGTAGTCATTGATAGCTTTACGATTCCTTCAATTGAACCATGAAAAAATAAACCACCTACTCTCCGAAACTGTACAAAATAACTTAAAAAATAATTTAGTTAACGAGAGAGCCAAATTTTTGCGAATGTTTTCGGATCATTCTAAAATATTCAATATATTGAACAAATTGTTATATTTCGTCATAAAATTTCCCTGCCTTCTCTTCGCTGTTACATACTTCACCCCCACTTCAGTGCCCTTGCTAAAACTTCTCCACACCATAGTTAAGCAAATATTTAAATTTTCAAAACAGCTCCTCTCTAACACTTGCGATAGGTAGCTGTGGGGAATTTCTGACCGTATACATTTTCTCTATTTTTCAGTATGGTATAAACTACTTATTCACACATTTTTCATGTCAATTTTGATTTATTTTATAGCTTTCCACGATATTTTACTTCTGGTTGCACCTCTGGGGATGGTTTACAATATAAGTCGGCTCGTCGAATATTATAGATTAATAAATAATGCATATTTTGAAAGGAAATTGCATTTTGTCAATCAACTTAAATATCAAACACCAACTAGCTGATAAATCGACTATTATAGATATTTTTTTGTAAATTAATAATAATGAAATAGTGCTCCCTTTTGATAATTCAAGAATACAAGCAATATAAATTTCACTAAAATTTTTATTCTTAGTGAATTATGGATATATTTTTATTAGTGGAAGAAGCACTCAGACCTTGCAAATAGGAAGAAAGAGAAAAATTATTCAAATCCAAGACTAATATAAAGAGACAGTAATGATCTCACGTCGGAACGGGGAAGAAAGGAAGTACCTTGATAGCTGGAGTCGGAGCCTCTCTTATCTATGCAGGGTACGTGTGGCGTCACACCATCTGGCGGATTGAATAGAGGAGCACGGGGCATAGCACAGGGGACATTACACATTTAGAGCGGGGGGGGGGGGGGGGGGGGGGGGGGGGGACGTACACGACTGCCTCCTGAGAAAGTCAGGGGACAACCACAGTCCGCAGTAAGAGGAGGTTAGTATGCACCGGCTGTTCCTCGAGAAATCGCTCGCCATGTATTTCTTCGGGGAATCAGCTGTTGCACAAGGGGTAACAATGCTGCCCCTCTTATTTATATCAAACATTCATGCAATCCTTGCATTATTGTTGGGGTACTTCTAGCGTCACCTAGAGCAATCAAATCGTGACTTTACCTTTAAGTCTTTTAAATTACGCACACACAAACACACACACATATATATATAATACTATCCTAAGTATATCTTCTATATTTCACCTTTATTATTCTTTGATCTAATTTATCATCAGATTTACCATGTTTCCTTATAGATAGAAGTAAAAAGCTGAAAATAAATGACAAATTTGATCTAATTTATCATCAGATTTACCATGTTTCCTTATAGATAGAAGTAAAAAGCTGAAAATAAATGACAAATTTGATCTAATTTATCATCAGATTTACCATGTTTCCTTATAGATAGAAGTAAAAAGCTGAAAATAAATGACAAATTTGATCTAATTTATCATCAGATTTACCATGTTTCCTTATAGATAGAAGTAAAAAGCTGAAAATAAATGACAAATTTGATCTAATTTATCATCAGATTTACCATGTTTCCTTATAGATAGAAGTAAAAAGCTGAAAATAAATGACAAATTTGATCTAATTTATCATCAGATTTACCATGTTTCCTTATAGATAGAAGTAAAAAGCTGAAAATAAATGACAAATTTGATCTAATTTATCATCAGATTTACCATGTTTCCTTATAGATAGAAGTAAAAAGCTGAAAATAAATGACAAATTTGATCTAATTTATCATCAGATTTACCATGTTTCCTTATAGATAGAAGTAAAAAGCTGAAAATAAATGACAAATTTGATCTAATTTATCATCAGATTTACCATGTTTCCTTATAGATAGAAGTAAAAAGCTGAAAATAAATGACAAATTTGATCTAATTTATCATCAGATTTACCATGTTTCCTTATAGATAGAAGTAAAAAGCTGAAAATAAATGACAAATTTGATCTAATTTATCATCAGATTTACCATGTTTCCTTATAGATAGAAGTAAAAAGCTGAAAATAAATGACAAATTTGATCTAATTTATCATCAGATTTACCATGTTTCCTTATAGATAGAAGTAAAAAGCTGAAAATAAATGACAAATTTGATCTAATTTATCATCAGATTTACCATGTTTCCTTATAGATAGAAGTAAAAAGCTGAAAATAAATGACAAATTTGATCTAATTTATCATCAGATTTACCATGTTTCCTTATAGATAGAAGTAAAAAGCTGAAAATAAATGACAAATTTGATCTAATTTATCATCAGATTTACCATGTTTCCTTATAGATAGAAGTAAAAAGCTGAAAATAAATGACAAATTTGATCTAATTTATCATCAGATTTACCATGTTTCCTTATAGATAGAAGTAAAAAGCTGAAAATAAATGACAAATTTGATCTAATTTATCATCAGATTTACCATGTTTCCTTATAGATAGAAGTAAAAAGCTGAAAATAAATGACAAATTTGATCTAATTTATCATCAGATTTACCATGTTTCCTTATAGATAGAAGTAAAAAGCTGAAAATAAATGACAAATTTGATCTAATTTATCATCAGATTTACCATGTTTCCTTATAGATAGAAGTAAAAAGCTGAAAATAAATGACNCTACTGAAATGTACTACATTTACATGGAGATATTTTTTCTAGAGTTTTCATTGTAAATTAAGAAATTATAAAATTAATAAAAAAAAGGCAAGAAAATTTTTTTAGGGACACTATAATGAATAGTGTATGCTCCTCACGGAGGTATAGATCAGAAGTATAAAGAATAAAGTGGGTTCTGTAACTAACATGACGACTCTGTTTTCCTTAAAATATTTATCGATTTGAAATTGAAAATATAACAAACATTTAAAAAACATATTAACTTTCGTCGTTTTCTCCAGTTTTTTAATAGTTATTTTGCAAAAAACGAAGAAGAAAAAGTTTTTTCTAAAGATTCAAATGCACGACATTAAGCTTAAGATATTAAAATGCTGCAGGCCTTGCTAAAGTTGGCCACGAACATTTATCATGACCACTTTTACCAACTATCCAAAAAGTGAAATACCTTCAACTACAGATTAGGACGATTAATATGCGACTCATATACTATAAATTACAAGAAGTAAATTATNTTATTAATTTCAATTAATATTTGTTCATTAATTTAAAATCAATTTAATATTCCTGAGAACCTCTACCAATCAGCACCCTGGTGTATTCAGCTAAATATATAATGCAAAAACTCTCAGGTGGAAAAATAATTTTTAAATGTTATTATTTATTAAAATAAAAATGCAAAAAACCGATGCATTAAGTAGTCAAATAGAGGCAAATTGTCCTTAGTGATACGAGACAGGGTTGTGTACATTAAATTCTGACCTATAATGGAAATGGCATGTAAGCTAAAATTTCATTGAAGGAATATTTCCAAGTAATTATTTACGCTGGAAATCAAATCTTTTCTTGAAAGTACAAACAAAGTCTCGAGAGCTCACTTTCAATTTGACTTTCTATAATATTTTCCTTGAGCGTTTTTATTGTTTTAAATCATTTCCTTTTCAGAGTCGTCTCGGATCCAGCTCCCAGCCAAGAAGGCTTATCCAAGGTAAGATTGGCTTCTTTTGCCGAGTAAACACTTCCATCCAGCCCTTAAATGTTTTGTTTTTCCGGCACCATGTTATTCAGAAATACATCTCATAAATGTCTCTGAACATATCAGGTTTATCTTTCTGACTGCTCCATTTCTCTTGGCATATATATTCTGAAGTAGCTTTTATAATATTTCTTACAATTCATCAGTTTGGGGGAACATTATAGCAGTAGAATAAGAAGTAAAATCTTTCAAGAAGAAATTGCTGAAATGAAAGATGTCTGCAACTTTTCGTGTGCGATGTACCTAATTTAAAGTAAAAAAAATTTATCAATGAATAATTAAATAAATAAATACACACTCACACACATCCACATTTTCCCTCTCCCCACCCCCACAAGCACTCACAAACATACGCACGCGAACAATCTCGCACACACAATTCTCTTTCTCCCACTCACTCATTCTCTCTCTCTCTCTTTGTGTTAGAGTGTGTGTATGTGTGTCTGCGACTGTGTAAACTTGTTTGAATGGACATAATTTCAAGATTGACATTTGTAGGATTGGGGAGGAGTCGAATGATGTTTTCAAATATACAAAACGAATTACATTTTTATAAGTATTTCTGATTTTTTTTTTTTTTTTACGTCCAACTTCAATGCTCTTTTCTATCATGCACTCCATTTATCACACACATTTATATTTTCCCATTTTTTTTATAGAACCTGACTGCATCAGACAGAAGAGGTTATATTTTTCAAACCAAACCCTTCTAAATACGCTTGGTTGTTCAGCCTTTACTAATGACATCACTTTTCCTTGGTTACATAATTATTTGTATGCTTCACACGACATGCATTTGGAACCCATTAGTTGGATCTGGTATTTTATTTTATGTTAAAGACGCACGGATTAAAAAGAGGAAGAAATAAGATTCTACTTACTTCAAACTTGTGTTACAAAAGAATTCTAATACGCTTAAGCATTTTAATAACCTATCAAGACATAAATTATTATTCTAATTGTAATTAAGTATTTAATTTATGATATTTAAAGACATTCAACGCATTGGAAAAAAGTTTTTAAAAAAATTATTTGACCAAACTGTTTTTTTTTTCTTCTTTTTTTATAAAGCAATACTGTCCACAGAATTTTCGTGAAAGCGGAAAATATCAGTCCAATCCTTCCATGGATGTGGCTTAATCCGAGGTTCTAATTTAAAAGGTTTAACTTAGGGAAATTAAGCCATTCATTTTGTTCCCATTTAGCGAAATTTGAAAAAAAAAAAAAAAAAAAAAAAAAA
>KZ809105.1:11376-22883 GCA_000696205.2 Oncopeltus fasciatus | reverse complement strand
GCTGTTCCCAATCATAAATCGTCACCCTTAGGGGACGGTCAACCCCTGACGTCACAGTTTTGTCTCATAAAAGAGCTGTCCACGAGACCCCCAGTCAGTCTCTTCTCTTCTTCCATAGCTCAATCACGACAACCGTCCGTAGGACTAATTGTAAGTATTCTATATTTTCTAAATCTAAACTTTGTTCAACTATTCTTATTCGGTGTGCAGGCTAGCACTGAACACACCTATTGTATTTTAACTTGTTAATTTACACTTTAATTATAGAATAATAACTAAAACTACAAGTCTTTTGACTTATTTTAAACCTTATTATCCTATAAAGAGGATTGGAAATAGGCCTTCTCCTATTTACCCTGGTGGCAGCGGACTCCTGTTTCCATATTTTAACCTGTTATACGACAATAGGATAAAAAAAATTATTTTCAAAACTTATTTTTCCCTTTTTCTTGACATTCCTATTTATATTTTTTTCATCTCTCTTCTACTCTCTCTCTCTCTCTTTCTCTCTCTCTCTCTCTCCCACTCTTACTCTCTCGTTCTATCTCTCTCTCTCTCTCTCTCTCTCTCTTCACCCCTCTCTCTCGTAAGAGGGACTGCTGACGGTTACTCATCAATAATTTAAGATGAATGGTATGAATAAATAACTAAGCTATTTTGAACATGATGTGGATAGAGGGCCCAGTTTTCTTCTCGACGTTCTAGCCAATCCGTCAGGAGTGTTGCCCATCTTATTGCCCTTGATTGTCCCAGAGATGGCGTGGCAGTCGCTGAGAGAGTTTTGAATACTTGTTTACCACTAATACAATGGTTTCCCAATCAGGTATGGCCGAATTCTACATCTTCCTTTCCCCACAGCCAAAGTTGGAGAAAAATGGTTATCGTCGATGGTATATTTTTGTTTTATTTCTTCATTTTCATTTTAATTAATGTTGTATTACTATTTCCTGTTTTTCTAATTTGGGATTTGAATACTAACTGCAGAAATTATAACTATCCTCATTAATGTTATATGAGAGCAACAAGTGGGACCAGCCAGCCAAGTGTGCTCAACCATGACTAGGTGTTGTCTGGTTAAAATCCTTTTTTGTAGCTCCAATATTTATGCTTCATCTTTGAAATTATAAGTTACCAAATTGAAGGAATCCTGAGTAGAAAGTCGTATCCAGTGACGTACAAAGTTTTCGTCCTCCACGAACCTACAACCTAATGGTCCAGAACGTGAGAAGTTCAAGAAGTCGAAACCTCCCCCAGGATGGTAACCAGAGCACTCTCGCGGACCAACGCGCAAGTCCCACTAACACTCGTTACTCTGTATCCCTGTTTGTGTGAAGAAGGATGCAGTCTATTTACAATACCCCAAAGCTAAGTTGTTTTTTTTTTATAAAAAAAAAAAGTTAACGGGACTCGAATCCTTAGCTTCAGGCTTGAAAAACCTGAAATGAACCAAATATCTACTTAGCCTTTCCTTAAATAATNGTTGTTTGCTTTTTATAAAAAAAAAATAAATAAATAACATAATTAATATTTAGATATATTTTATCTTTCTCTATGAGCAACATTGATAAAATACATTTTTCAATTTTAATCTCATCTTAACTGCCCTTTACTATTGTTAGTTTTAAGTCTCTTCTAACTCGACACTACATTTCCAAGAGAAGTCTTGAATACAGGAATTGGTTTCTTCATATTATACACGTCCGAGCTCCAGTGAAAATATACTTGCATCTTATTTATATCATGCAATACTCATAACTTCCCCTAAGCGTGATTCGTTACCAATCAAAGAAATCCTTTCATAAGTATCGACATTTGGGATAGACTGACCTATGTGAGAGTGAATTGATTCCGTATGGAGAATTCTGTCGAAAGCAGCTGAGCTGCGGGAACCAGAAATTATTCTTTCCTCTTTCGTAGGTGTAATGGTAGCCCGGAAAGTGAGGATCCAGGTTCGATTCCCGGCTAAAATAATTAGGGTGAAATGTATAATTACTTTACCACAAATATCATCATGATTTGATTCAGCTGAGTTTTTTTTTTCAACACGTCCTACAGGTCGCAGTTAAAATTAGATATTATTAAAGATATTTGTTAAATTGCCAAAAAGATGGTTACCATATTTAAGGTTCTAAATAAGTAAGACTAGGAGTACTGCTTTCAATTTTTCCGATAATGGTTTTCGTGTTGTTTTATCCCTCGCTTTTTGGTAAAATTTCTGTTATCTTGGTCCAGTTACTATACGATGGACCTAACCTAATTATTAAAACCATAATTAAGATTCACAAATTCTCGCTATCAGAGAAGATGTATTTTTTTTTTGTAACTCGTTGATTCAAAAAATAATAACATCTTTGCCTCTGACATTTTGGGCCCAATATTTGCTCATGTTATTTGATCCTAATACTAATTTTTTAACATCTGCCTTGCCTAGTTACTTGGTGAACCAAACCACACACAAAATCCTTATCTACTGTGGATATAGTATAAACAATTCAGTGCTTAGGCTTTTTATAAATTCTATATAGGCTTTTTATAAATTCTACAAAATCCTATATAGGCTCTTATAATTTATAATGATATATCGTGGTTTCTTTTTTATAACAAAAAAAATTAGTAGTTGTGATTATTTATGAATATAACTAAGATGACTAAGATATTCTCCTACTATACCACTACGCCAGACCACAGTCAGTTATAAGTCATTTACTCATATCTATGTCCAACTTTAAACAAATGAGTGAAATATGTTTAGTTTACGCAGCTGCTGTGTGACGTTCTTTTCCAAGATGAGTAATAGATAAATATGGGCTCTAAGCAATATTGCAAGTCCACTGATACATAGCAACATTCATTCCTCTGATACATGGAGAAATGTAATATGGCGATTGGTTTTCCCTTCCTCTCTGATTGACGGAAGCATGTGAAGTCTTCCCCATCGACCTCAGATCCAGCGGTGGAGTATTGAGGAGGGCGTTCCGGCCCTAGGCTGACCTCGCAAGAACAGAAGGGATCAGACTCTGAGGTTAATCGATGAATGAAGCAGCTTCGAGATTTAGAATGATGAATGAGCCCCCCTCCCCCATCAAGAGCTAATGGAGACCCCCTCCGAAGCCGCTCTGCCTACACGAGTGCTGCCGGACCTCGCCTATCCGCATCTCGCCAGGAAGAAATACGCCCTTCCGTCTGAAAAGTTCAGCCCTAATCACCTCGACCGAGGGCCTTTCCCCGCGCCAAAAGTTTCACTAACTTCCAGAACTCATTCAGCCACAAGTCAATAGCCCGGTCATATCTGATTAATAACTTAGTCGATATTAACCAGGTCAAATTCATTAGGCTCCCTCAAGTCATTTTGCCTGGAAATTATGATTTTCTACGGTGGCACTACTGTTTTCCCCAATATTAATGACATTTTACGGCCCATGTAAAACCATTTACCTTAAAGACATTATTTATTTAAAGTAAACTTGGAATTAATAAACTATTTAGTCATTATGTATATATTACCATATTTTCTCTAAGGGAAGTCAAGATATTCACATTGCTCAATTGATACGAGCCATTTTTTTAGTGAGGTTGAAAAATGACTTATTAATTTATTTACCTTTTCTTCTTCCGGCTTGGACCGTGTCACGTTGTTGATAGTTGCCGAGCTTTCGCACATCATGTGATGGCTTCTTCAGGGCTGAATAGAGAATGAGAGCTTTTTTAAAATCCAGGTGGTATATAAAATCTTAAAAAAAGCTCTTATTCTCTACTCAGCCCTGAAGAAGCTATTTCCATTAGAACGTAGTAGGTGCTTACCTTCAAATTTTATAATAAAATATGAAGAAAATGATATGAGATAATTTTAAATTATTTCACAAAATTATTAATAGTTGCTGACAAACTTCATACTTGTTGCTTTGAAAAAAAAAAAAAAAACAGGATTTCAGTTTTTACCTAGTCCGTATCTGTCCACTTTGTATATACTGTTCGGATTTTTTATTATTTCTATAATTTTCATTGATTCTCGTATGTTTATATGTTGATAGTTGTCAATGTTGGCTATCACTTTATAAGGATATGAAATAAAGACTAACTGCACTACTGACTGGAAGATATCACGCCTACTACCGAACCCAAAGGACTTACTAATTTATTTCCATTAGAACGTAGTAGGTGCTTACATTCAAATTTTATAATAAAATATGAAGAAAATTATATGATATAATTTTAAATTATTTCACAAAAAATATTAATAGTTGCTGACAAACTTTATATGAAAAAAAATGTAGCAAATTCAGTATGGGTCATGAATTTACTTATGTCTTATGATTTTTTTGATGCTTTTAATGAGCAATAGCGAAAATACAATCTTTCATAATGATATGTTTTTTTAATTACCTTATTGAAATTCTTAAGTTACATGGTATCGCCATAAAAAGATAATATTGACAAATCGTAATTATAGGCATATTAAATCTAAAGAGAAAAAAAATTAAATATTTATCCAATTATATTCTTGTCTCCCTATAACCGGAAAATGAAGAAATATAAATTACCCCAGCTCAAAATGACTTACATTATCATAAAAATTATTTTTATACTTTTCTTAGATTGAAATTCCTGTGAATACATAATTTGAAAAGGGAATGGGAAGTGAGAATAGCAGGCAATTAACAAAGGAAGTAGTTGAAAAGAGTGATGGCCCTTTGAGGAACAGACGAGCCCCTAAATTGAAATATATGGTGTAGGCGGTCCAATTTAAAGGAAATATTGCGATAAAGCAAGAAGGGGGAGAGAGCTGGAAGGGGGTGGTTAGGGAATGGTGACGATTTTTCAGTGTCAGAGAAATGTGTGTCATCTTTGTCGTCTCTCTCTTTCTCTAGGCCTTCTAATAAACAGGCAGAACCTCAGTCTTCAAACATTTCTTTCTATCTTTCCACGTGCTCTTTTATCAAAAGTAAACAGTTTTCTCTTAACAGCAGCGCAATACGTGTTAAGAATATATATGTATGAGTATACCATATGGTAAAAAAAAAAAAAAAAAATTCAAATTTAGGTAAATCTGTGAATATTAGTATTAGTTGTGATATTTATTCTCACAATAGTTTTATACAATAAATGTAAGGGAATAGAATAAATTTAAAAAAAAATTCTATTCCCTTGCATTTATTGTATCGGGGAAATTTTGTTTAATTTCAGCAATTTTTAGTGCAAGGGAACAGAATAAAAATCTAACTGCCCCAGCCAGGACAGTGGCTCGTCTGTTCCCTTGCACTAAAAATTGTTAAAATTTACGTGGGATTAAATACCACAATAAAATGATATTTATCAAATTAAAATTTAAAATTTAATAACGAGAGTCATTTAAACAGCTTGACAATGTCAGCTCCTCCGAGCACAATACGATATATTCGTCTGTCTCGGAGGTGAGACTCTCGACACTAGTTCAGGGAATTTAATAACTTATCAGACTTGTCCTGGTAGCATGAATGGTAAATTTACCGGCCCGGATTGCAGGAGATCCAGGTTCGTGTCCTGGCTGGGACAGTTTGATTTTTTATTCTGTTCCCTTGCACTAATAATTGTTAAAATTTACGTGGGATTAAATACCACAAAAAATAATATTTATTTGTTTAATTTCTTATGGCTAAGTTAATATCATCCCCTGACTATTTAACAATTTTAACGGATCTTCCTTGATCTTGCTTTGAGCTAAAATACGGTTTCTTTAATTTTACACTCACACAAACATAGGATGGCAAAAACGTTTTGCTAGTTTAATATTTGAAAACGCAATTCTTAATAACATTCTAAAGTACTGAATTTTATTTTTTGCAAAAAGTCACAGTTATTTCTTAGTGAAACCGGTATCGATATCACCAAAGATATTTAAGCTCAGTTTTGATTTTACCCATTATTTTAGAGTAATTGTGACGTCACTTGTAGTCAACTAGTCTGTATGTAAATAATAGTAAAGTTGTAATGAAGTTGTGGTTATAGGTTTGCTGCACGCTAACACTTTTATTTTGATAATTACTTTTATTACTAAAACATAATTTAAAAACATGGAGCATTTAATTTATTTTTACTCTTCAATTTCTTTTTTTCTTTTTGGTTTTTAAAGTTGAAGTAGTTTTCTTGCTTTTACTTTGACCCGAACTTCAAGAGTTGTAGTTATGTTTTATTTACTTATTTTTTTCTGCACGAAATAAGTGAATTTTCTTATTTAAGTAATTTCATTTTTATAATTGAATGTTTTAATAGCAAAAAACCTGAATTAATTTTTGCTAGATTACTTTACCTTTTTTTCAGAATTAGTAAATTATTTTCCCTTATTTACCACGGCATATTATGGTCTTTTATCCTTTGTCGTAGTAAATAAAACAGTATGGCGCCCAACTCTCTTTCAGTTATGAAGTTCATAGTTCTCAGGAAGTTCCACACCCACATCCAAAATCAGGTGTCCAAGGAAAGACTGTTTAGTTATAAAAGCCTCGGAATAACAAAAAATGTCCAAAACCAGGAGCTTCTTGACGAAGCAGGTTTCCCATGTTTCATTAAAAAATGGACATACATTAGGAGTTAATGTCTAGATTAGCTTTATCAGCCGAGAAGTAGGGTCTCACAACGGCTAGCCCATGACTGACCGGGAGTGGGCAAGGTGCGGCAGTTGATTCTCACGTAAAATCAGTCGGTGTCAAGGCGATAGGAGCCATCTGCAGAAAGCCACCCTATTCTAAGCACCCATAGTTCTGAGCAGACTTTATTTGTAGATGAAAGCCGGTATTTGCGGGAATTGAACCCGCAGTCCATCAGACTCAAATATTTGAGCTTTAATTAGGCCAACACCCCCTAATATCTTCCGTTTGAGTGGTTTTGGTATAAATTCTTTATAAAACAAAACACGAAATTGTAATAATAAATAAATTGTTTAATAAATTAAAGATATATTATATTTTATAGACAAACCAATAATACGAAGATATTAAGGGTTATTTAAATCAATTAATGCAAGGGAATAGAATAAAAAATCTAACTGTCCCAGCCAGGGTTCGAACCTGGATCTCCTGCTAACCGGGCAAACGCGTTATCCTATTACGCTACCTGGGAATTTAATAAGTTATCTGACTCACCCGGTATAACGTGCTTACTCGGTTAGCTGAAGATCCAGGTTCGAGACCTGGCTGGGACAGTTAAGTTTTTTATTCTATTCCCTTGCATTAATTGATTTAAATTTGCGTAGGATAATAAACCACAACAAATATATAAATAATATTTATAAATTTAGGGTTATTTAATTTTTTCATTATCTAAACTTCTTAAGTTTTTCTCAATTCGAGCAAATAATTAATTCTGCACCTAGGATGATCCAAATATACCTTTTAAATGCATATTAAGAATGGTTAGTGGGGCACTTTAAACGCTTTATTACATTTTTAAATATCCATGTTGGAAATAATTTTATAAAAAAGAGGTTAAAAATTTTCATATTAGAAGTTTTACATAATTTAAGTAAATGATACTGTGACGCAGGTTTAGTTTGGGTTTGAGTCTTGTCCAGATTTTAATCTGCGTTTAATTTTAATGTCAAACATATTTTCAGCTTCTAGAAAGAAATTTTTTTTTTTTACAAAATTGTGTCATATTAGAGAGAGAAAAAAGAAATATTTTGATCTTTTTGTGAAAATTTACTAAATTTGAAGAATTATAAGATTTTCAGCTAATTTAGCAGTTTTTATATTATATTTATTTATTATCTCCACTTCTGGCTTTATTTTTATTCAAGAAATTTGGAATTGCTGTTCATACTATTTTTTCTTACTATGTTTGGTCTTGCAATTGGTCTAGATTGCTAAGAGTATAAAATAGAGCAATAACCGGTCGATATCAGTCAATCATTTGATTGATACCAATAGTTTTCCATATCTATTCTGCACCTAAATACCTGATCCTAAATACCTCTTGAATGTGAATATAGAATTTCAAGTGGGGCACTTCGCACGCCGCTTTATATTATTAAATACCAAAATTTCTCAAATTAAATAATATAATAATGGTGTAACTTTTGGTAGGAAATTCTGCTCGAGAACTATTCCCTTTAGGCAAACCCGCAGTGCAGATCTACAGAGAGGACGTGCATATCTTCAGCCTCCACCCAAGTTTAGCCGTGGAAGAGAGGTAGGGTGAAACCAGCGGACAATGTCCACACAGTGGAGAGTCAGGAGGCGATGTTTGCCCGCGGACAACTGAAAGATCGCCAGGTGATTACCTCTCCTTGATCCGCCGGATGGTGGTAGCTCATCAATTCCCCCCACCAACACCCCCCCACCCCTCACCCTCACCCTGAAAAACAAACCAATCATCCACACGCCTCCGGCCCCATTTTTCCACGTCCACCCTCTCGTTTTTTCCACCGACTCCAGCGTCTAGCTCACCATCCTTGTCGGCTCCTGCTTTATCAATAGCGACATGTCCGCCGGCAAAGGGCAAAAATATAACAGAATTAAAAATTGTAAAATGATAGCCAACAATGATATTTCGCTTTATTAACTGAAAATCAATTGCGATAGAATGATATTTTAAGCAATTGCAAAATAAAATCGTGTCAAGCGGTTCATGGTTATAAAATTGGCAAATAATTCTGCTAAACAAGCTAAATTCTGGATTTTATAATTAGTTAAAGGAAATTAGAATTTAAAAAAAAAATATGCTACATAAAAGTCTTTATATGCAAATGAACATCTCTCTATAAATACGGTCAAAAATAAAATTAATAATTAAATAATATATCATGGTAAAAATAAAGAAGTAATCTGGAGGAAATAAAATATCCATTGAGCAGGAGTAGTGTTAATCACTCCAACTAACAAATAATATTCACCCTCCTTAATTTAATCACATTTTAAAATAGAAAATACTTTTAAAAATGTGCATTTGTAAGATAAATTATAAAAATATTGAAATATATTAGTTGTTTCTCAGTTATTAACGCTGATAAAGAGGAATTATATTTTCGAAACGTCCCAGTAAAAAGTATAAATATAGAATAATTTTAAATATTTACAAATTACCAATAAAAAAGCCTTAAAAATTTTCATAAAATGGAATTACTATATCTCGTAAAATAATAAGTATTATTATTATTGTTAGTATTACTGTAATTTTATAACAAAATAAGATAATAGCAAGTATCTTTCTGTCTGAAAAAAAAACATGTTTAATATTGTGGTTGGAGGTTCGTTGGCAGTCGAGTCTTATTCTGGAGGAATTAGCCAGGGTTTCGGCAAGGATAAGAAAAATAAAATACTCCAAAATTGCTCGGTAATTATTTTATTATTCCCAACGTTTCGACTTCATTTATTATCATCAGGACGATAATGATGTCTGGAGAGATTACCGAGGGCAATCTTAAAAACACTAGTTTAGATCGTTTTGATAGTGACTTACAAGTTAGGTCTTAACGTCGGGAATAATAAAATAATTACCCAACATTTTTGGAGTATTTTATTTTTCTGATCCTGGCCGAAACCCTGACCTATTTATCCATTATTATAATTTATAGTATAATACACCAATACCTTTAGTGCTGCAATATGATCAAATGTGCATTATTATATTCTACAAACAGCATCATAATTTAAAATGGATTGTTTTAATGGAATATTCCTTGATGCAGCATTCTGTCATTCATTTCCAGTCTTAAGATACTGAATGGATACTAATCTAGCTTACTTGTAAGTGTGAACTGTGGATAATTGAGGGAATCTATCTCTCTTCAAAGCCTGTTCACTGAATCTTTGAATAAGAAAAACTGACTCGTGGAAATTGTATCCGTCCCCCTAAAGAGGTGGACTTCCATTAAATTCTAATCGTGGGACGGCCGGCGGGGAAAAAAAGATTCCTCGAAGAAGCCAAATTGCCTTTGAGGCTTCGCCTTGACAAGGTAGGCTACAATTCTTTCTTCAAGTTCGCCGATCTGAAAGAAATAACGAGACAACGCCGGCGTAGTAAGCCTAACTTGTCCCTTCTGTCCTTTCTTGGATCCGGCTCGTATTGTCCGACTTCCTCCCTTCCAACTCCTTTGTTCCGTTTTCAAGGCAACTCTCGTTCTCTCGTTCGCCTTTTGTCCCGGACACTTCTAATGGAGCGAAAACAGTCTCATTTAATTAAAACCTTCTTTCCTCCCTTACAAAGTCCCCCAAAAAACCTACCCCCCCCGGCTTTCCTAATGCTTCAGTGGATCACTCAATCCGCGATCAGCATCAAAATCAGCCCAATGTAACTATAAAACTACAAGCAGGCTTTGTATAAAACATTTATTCATATAACAATTTCTAGTACAAGGGAACAGAATAAAAAATCTAACTGTCCCAGCCAGGACTCGAACCTGGATCTCCTGGTTCGAGATTAAATACCTGGTTCGTGGGATTAAATACCACAAAAAATAATATGTATAAAATTAAAATTTAAAAGTAAATAATGATTAGGATGAAGTATTTGTAACTGTCTTAGTCACATGTAATTTAAAACTGCAGATTTCAAGATGCAAACGTCTGTAACCAAGAGTTAAATACCACTAAGTGATATTCCAGGTTAGAAACTTGGTAGATTCAGTACAAGATGCAGTCTTCATGCCTTAATTTAAAAAAGTATATGTCGACCTGCCTGAAGATAAAGTTGTAAATGCGAAACCTGTTGCAATACAATTTTAAAAAGGCTGGAAGACTACTTCTCTTATTGAACCTATAAATAGATATTTCATTGAATTACTGTAATATAAGCGATGACCATCTTTTGCAACTAAAGTTTTCCATTAAAAAAAAAAAACGGTGAGGAAAACTTTGAAAAACTTAGTCGGAAGAAGGAAGCATGATAACATGTCCCCTCTTCAACATCAAAGAAAAATATATGCTTCTTATTTAAAAGTTTAAAAAGGAGCTCACAATTCATTAGGCACTTCCGAAAATTCGTATAATAAGTCCCGATGGAATCCCAACTATGTACTTGGGAGTTCCTACGTGCGTCTGACTTGGATCCGGCAGTCCTGTTAGATCGTGCTAATGATACTCGACAGCTGAATACGACGCTACACCCCTTTGCGACTCACTGAGTATGAGGAAACTCAGCCGAAATGTCGAAACTAGTTACACGCAACTTGAAGGGCTTATTATATCTTGCGCCACTGTAGTCCTTGGCTTAAGTTGCTCCTGAGACAAGTTTTCCTTGAGAACCACTCACGCGTTCATGCAAACGAATTTTTTTTAAAAATATGTTATTATTTATACCCTTCAAGCTCTTAATATAGAGAATAGCAGTAATAAAATACTCAAAAAATAAAAAAATTACCGTATGAAAAACCACTGAGGATGATTATTAGACATTTCAAGCAATTATCACTTCGGTGTGTACATCCACTATTCTCAATTCCCATTCAAATTTTGATTTTATATTCTAAAACATAAAAATTACTAGTTAGCAATTCAATTCAGTAACTAACAATGACAAATATATGTATGTATATA
>KZ809104.1:103037-114359 GCA_000696205.2 Oncopeltus fasciatus | reverse complement strand
AATGTCCGAAAGCGCTCGCCAACAGAAGATGGTTTGCAGAAACCAATGAACACGGATAATAGAAGGTATGATATTTAATATAAGTATATTTAAATTACATTACAAATAATTATAATTTCAGGACATCTTCAATTGTTAATATTAAACTAAAACTGGATAGTAATATTTACCTAAATTATGGTAATTATCAATATAAAACTATAGATAATTAAAAGATGGACAATGTCCGAAAGCGCTCGCCAACAGAAGATGGTTTGCAGAAACCAATGAAGACGGATAATAGAAGGTATGATAGTTCTATATTCATTGGTAGTCATAATAACCCTTTAGATTATTTCCTAGAGACTCCAAGCGGAACTTTTCAACTCATTTAATTTAAAATAATGAATTTAAAATGTTGGTGTGTAAACCGTATTATTAAATGTCAACTGATAGAGTTGGTTTCGTCTCTAGAATTTCATGATGGGATATGAATTTTCGGAGAAAAAATTAAAAATATTCAATAAAATGTTTTTGGAGATGGTCAATAATCAAGGTATTTTGCATTTTAACCGAAAACAAATTTGCATGAAACATTCAGTGCTATAGAGGGAAAGAAATAATCTAATTGAATTGATGAGCATAAATTTGCATCAGCAAAGTTTCCTACTTAACGCTATACGATTCAACTTCATTGAATTTTGAATTTGAACTGAAATTTTAAATTCATCACGTCATTCATTAAGCTCAGAACAGCATATTATTCATGGTTTTGTCAGTAGACTGGAATCTTTTAATGGAACTGACGCATGATATTTATATGATGTTATTCATGAATTTATATATTTTGGCAAGGAGAATAATTTTTTTTTTAAAAACGTGGGGTTAGAGGTAATAATAAATAAATAATAATAAATAACAACTGCATAAAAAAATAATAAAGTACTAGAGAAATAACAAATATTTTCTGTGAAAAGACCAACTTATGATTCTCGATCTGGTTGTGGCTATGCGAATTTTGATGCAATATCTATTGTTGAGAATTTAGTAGATTATTAGAATTTATCGGAAAATTTGAGTAAAACTTTTTAATATATTAATATAAACAATGATGCTTCAATGAGAGCTTCGTCTAAATATCTTATATCTCAGTAGTATACTATTATAAAAATATTATTTACTCATATTTACGTTTTTCGTGTATCTCTGAAAATCGTTAACTCCTTTTTACTTTTGACTTTTCCATAAGTAATATAATACTTCTGCAACAAAAATATATCTACTCACTCTTTGTGAGGATTTCGTGGTCAAAGAAAAAAAAATATGAAGATTGGCTTATGTTTCTTGAATCGAGCCAAACTCTTTTTAAGATTTGACATACAGGATATAGGAGAACGTGTCAAAATATAGCTTCATAACTTGAGTTTACATATGTCATGTTGAACAGAATTCCTCATACCGTCCTGTTTTTTTTTCCTTTATCCAGTGCAATGAGGTTTTCAAAAATTTGGAAAAGTTAGTCTTTATGTTTAGATGATGGCCGTCATTATAACCCGTTTGAATAAATTCCACTCTGACCGTTCCATGCTACCCAATCCCTTCGCCCAAATTCCATCCAGTACTATCCATCCTGATAGCTCACCACGCCGCTTGAATATGAAATGGACGCGTGGCCAGTGCTTCACAATAATTATATGAAAAAACAAACAACCTGTAAGTATTGTAAATAGTAATTTAAGTGTACTGTCAATAGGCACTTCTCCATCTAGCGAAGGACACGCTAATTAAAATATTTATTTATACTATTGTTGTACCAGCCCATTACAAGGCAATAACTAATAAAGTTCTTATTATTTAAAGAAATAAGATGAAGGGTGACCTAATTTAAATCAGAAGAATGAAAAAGCCCTTATTAAGGATGGATAAAATCTAAACAAAACATATGTAACTAGACGTATCAGATTCGGGTAAGCAATGTATGAAAATCACAAAAACATTTATCAGTACTGAAAAAGCAGAAAATTTGGTTGGTTATTTGCATCTTACTCAAAGATAATTTAAAAACGTCAAATGATTTTGTTCAAGCCCTTCGTATTTCTTGCCTAATTTTCTTAGAGCTCCTTTTCCTTAAAGTCGAATATTATATTTTCCAACAGTGCATAACAGTACTCTTTGCGATTATCCATGTATAATTTAATATTGGTTTCGTTGATTGAAAGCATTTAGTATATATGTAAATAATCTAAAGGGTTATTGTAACTACCAATGAAATTAGAACTATCATACCTTTTGTAATCCGTCTTCATTTGTTTCTGCAAACCATCTTCTGTTGGCGAGCGCTTTCGCTGTTTCAACTTTCAACGCTTTCAACTGCAGTTGAATACAGACAGTGACAGTGAACACATGTATTCGGCCAAAAAGATGGATAACGTCCGAAAGCGCTCGCCAACAGAAGATGGTTTGCAGAAACCAATGAAGACGGATTACAGAAGGTATGACGTTTAGTATTTCTTTGTCAAATTATATAAATTTTTTTTTTAACCTTACAAAAGTGGTAGATAACTTAGTCATGACACAACGTCCCCTCTTCCCTTCATGATAGCCCTGAAGATGGCTTACAATTTAGGCCGACACGTTGGCAGATAATCTAAAAAATACACATTTTTTTAAATTTGTATTTTTTTTTTTGGATCAACCTTGACCAAACTCCAACAAAAAAACATCTAATAATTAGTAATAACTGTTAGTTGCTTCATGTTGGCATTTATTAATAGTTGCAGAAGTCCACTTGAATGTATACACTTTTTTTTTTTTTTAATCGGTCTTGTGATAGACAAACGTGATTGAGACTCTGCAAAACTATCGATCGTCTTTCATCGACTGTGTTAAATGAGAAATGGTTGTCCACTGGTGAATTTTCTTGTTTCTCTTGTGCTCGAACACAATTATTTATATCCCAGTACTCCCAGTTCTACATGATATTGGAATTCCTGAGAATTCAATACCTATATCTGATTTGTTCATACAGGTGACTACTTTTCCTTGTTCGGACGCAACTATATTAATTCTATGGAGAGACGCCTATGTGTCTCTCCATAGAATCAAATATTCTAAGTAAAAAAAAATATTTTTTTCTTAAAGGTAAACAAATTTTGTGTTTTATTTTCTAGCTAAAGCGCAAGACAAAGCGCTTACTTCATGAAGATAAACCATTCATATGCCATAAATAATATTGGTTGACTTTTAGTTAACCTAAACTTTTGTAACATTGAGATTCATTTTCTATAACCCAAAAATAAAATGGTGCTTCGGTTTATTATTGGCAATAAGTTTGCAGAATAAAATCTTAAAATTTGACATTCATAAGATTTGCCCTTTTCTTATAAATCATTTTAATCAATTATTACATTAATATTATATACTAATTTTCTGATTGAAAATTTGATGTTTAAATAAATTTAACCTAAATAGAATTAAATAAGTCTTTACAAAAATATAATGTAATGATTGTGATTCACAAGGAAAGGCGAATTGACCCAACTCCCGGTAAATTTCGGCATTAAATCTTAGGGGGACGCAAGTGAAATTTTTTTTTTCGTTTAATCGCCAGCGAGGGTTGTAAGGATTGATGCCCGATAAAATGGGAATTTACTATGAAATTCGTCATTTATTGTACATAATACTTATCTCTTTAAGTAAGTTTACACGATAACGTGTTTTATGTTGCTTCAATTAAATCTTCCATTATATTTTTATGTTCAAAAATTACAATGTATAAAAAAATGTACACAATAATTTTTTTTAAACAAATAGTTGTATATAAATTTCAAACATTTCATCAATGCCACAAATTATTAGTGCCCACCTCTCTCCNTAGTTTATATTGAAATTTCTATGTTCTTCAGGCTTGCTTCGAAATATAAATTTGGTTTTAGTTTATTTTCTTAACATTTTCTCCAACTTTTACCATTGTACCATTGGGAGAAGACAACATTCGAGATCATTCACACTCAGCAATTTTAAAATGTTTCTACTAGGTTTCAAATATATATTTTAAATGCACCATTTTTTATATTCAATCTAGCCAACTAAACTTGTTTATTGGATTCTCCAGTGATTTTTAAATTATCCGACACTCATGTTTCATTTACAAAACATTTAAAATTGAAAAATTTATATTCATATAAAAGTCCTTATTAACAGCTTTGTTTCATCATTCAGTGAAAAAATTTTTCAGTTAAAAATTTTTTTTATTTGTAGGGGCCACCCACTAGGTGCGCTTTCCCTCACATATCTAACTTGCTATATTACTATATTTTTTAAATTAACAAGGCAAATTAAAAATTAAATCTTTATGTAATGTATATGTTTAATTTCTCAATTTCTGCTTGGATTTGGACTCCTACAGACGTAGAATAGAGAATTGTGAGTTGTTGTTAAGGGACAGCATGAACCGCATGATGAAAGCATCCCTTTCTCAATATTAATTTAATATCCCTCGGATTTGAAAAGGAAAAGAAAACTAATATATAACAGATTTGCATCTTTAAAATCACGGGAAATTTAGATTGAGTAATAAAAAATGAAATTCTTTGTTCACTAAATACGGCAAATTATCTTGGGGAACATGAAGGAAGGAAAACATTAAGCGGATGGAAGAGCTTGGGGTGATGCTTTAGGAAGCGAGATGGCACGTTTAAGCTGTGCGGGAATGGGCTCTGATTGGCCGGAAGGTGGTTGCGGTGCGAGGAGGCGTGTTGACGCAGAGCTCGTCAGCCGAGCGCCGAGAACGACACCTACGCCCGCCTAACAAGCGGTCGAAAGGGAGGCGAAGGCAAACAGACTGTAGCCGGGGCTAATCAAGGGGGACAACACCCCACCCCCCGGACCATCCCTTGAATTAAATCCCCTGACACACGAGGATTTCCAGATCCAGGACTTCGCTAATCACCCGCCTCCTCTCCTTACCAAGGATCTCACCTTCACAACTCAAATCAATCATTAAATCCTCACTGAGCATATTTTAGATCCCCTAGAAGAAAACTAATACTTCGACAACTACATAATATTTCATGGACAATTATTTTTGTTGTTTTATAAAATTGCCATTCCCAACATAAGGGATTGTTCTGGATCTCATTCATGGACCCGATTATGCTTCTTGTTTTTATTATGTTCTATTATTGTTGTAAATTCATATAACGCATTGTTGAGGAAGGGGCATAATAAATCGGCTTACATGAAATGGAAAATTTCTCAGTAAAATTATTGTCAATCGTTGTTGAATAATCTTTTCTAAAATATCCCTGAAAAGAAGAAATAAACCAATACGAAGAGGCTTTTATAATCATTTTCAATATTTTTCAAACTTTTGTAAATAAACCAACTTAATAGCACACCATGTTACATTCATCCAACATCTAATACAAGTTTATTGGAAAAATGCATCTCTTTGACAAATTTAGCGTTAAATACTTAATTTACATGGAATTTTATAAATATTTGTAAAATTTTAATCCAATCAAATTAAAATTAAAATGTGGTAATATTGTTAGCTCATAATTGGTCTGCCATGGAATTATTTGTACATCATGTACAAATTTCTTGTATCTGATAAGTTAGTTAGTACACATTAATTCATACATTTTCTTGGACCTCTTGAAATTGTTTGCAATTTCAAATCATCAAGGAAGAGATAGTTTTGCTCAGCATGATCATTCATAATATAAAAAAATGAGCAAAAACAAAATTAATATTTTAGTATACAGGAAGTCACAGACTCCCTAAGAGGTTATAGGATTTTTGAGACCTATAAGAGAAATAATCAAAAAAATAGAACCACCAATGAAAAAATATAGAGAATAACCAATGAATATAGAACTGTCATACCTTCCATTGTCCGTCTTCATTGGTTTCTGCAAACCATCTGTTGGCGAGCGCTTTCGGATAGGTATGATGATATAGGTATGACAGACCTATAAGAGAGTGAAGGAGTTCACATACCTTGAATCTAAGGTCACAGCCACTAATGATGTAACTTGAAATGAAGCATCAGATCACTTCATCTAACCAATGCCATTTTGGTATGTTGAAGCAGTTAAGGAGTGTGCTCATAAGTAGGAAGACAAAGGCCCACCTTTACAAAACACTAATATGACCTGTTCTAACATATGTTTCCCCAACGTGGACCCTAACCAGTGAGGACAGACAGCACCTCCTTATCCTCGAGGGGACGATTTATGAGTCAATAAGAAATAAAGGAGGCTGGAGGAGGAAATATAACAGAGCTCCTCAATGACATAGATGGTGTAAGCCGGGACGCTTTGGGTGGGCTGGCCATATTGCTCGAACGAGACCCGAGGAAGTGCCAAGAAGAATCCTGGATAAGGAATTCATCGCCCACTAGATGAGTTGGGGCCGAAAATTGAAGAGCAACAGCTAACCGAGCCGAATGTCGGAGCCTTATACAGGAGGCCAGGACCCACCACGGGTTGTAGCGTCATCTTGTAGTAGTAGTAGTAGTAATATAGTTGTAAACTTCTTCTGGTATACCTTTAATAACAATTAACAAATATAATATTAATTACATTTTATTTGAAATGTAATTAAATTCATTATGATGTTTTTTTTTTAATTTCTTTTTGCCATATTTTTTTTTTTACTGTTTTTTATCTTTTCTGATTGGAATATACATTTTCTCTAACTTAAGAATAAGATTGTAGTAACTGACGTCTATACAATAGATTTATAATATAAGATGGTACTATAAATATTAATTTTATCCCTTCCTCATATCTTCAAATAGATAATAAATTTATAAAAGAGATATGTATAAAGGCTGGGATTTGATTAGTCTATGTGAACTATCCGTTTATGAGAACGGAATCACTCAAAATTTGTGGTCCGTTTAATTTAGTTTAATGAATACTTAGTCGCTAATGCTTCTGGGAACGAAAATACTTACTAAATTGATAAAAACCATATTCACTCTAAACATATTAAACATATCAACTTAATTGCTAGCGTATAGCATGAACTTATTTTTAAAAAATGAAATATGAATCAGAAGCTTGAAAAAAAAAAATTATCATTAGGTATAGGGATTATATCAGTCGGATAACAAGAATGTTATTAAAAAATCTTGTTGTTAAAAAAATCTAAAGTCTAAAAAAAAATCTTGTTGTCTTCACATGTTTCTCATTAGTAATTTTTGATGACCCCCTGGAGTATCCCCACCACTTTCTGTGAATTCACTTTATAGTAGTTATAAAACTTAATGTTGATTGTAATACCCCAAACTTAATATTCGCAGCTCTCTTAGTTCAAAATAAAGCAAATCAACGGTGGAATTATGTTCTTAGATGTCCCAGCCCACTTCTAAAAAGTAATATATCATTTATACTTTTTATATAAATATAATAAAGTAGAGCGTTGTCAGGAAAAAATAAAGAGCCGGTGTAGGCAGTCATAGGTGAATTTTGTTTGCTTTCTATGTCTTTTGCTGCCTGTCTTGCCTGCTAAGTAGGTCTGAAAAGCTAGCCCACCTTTCGGACATCCCTTCCAGAGTCTGCTCTATTTTGCGCTATCATGTATGATATATACACTATAAATATACCCATACCATACATGATGTATGTGTCATATATACTGCTAAATATATAAACAGTAGAAACCTTCGGTTTCGTTGTTCCGCTTCTTCCACCGTCCATTGCTGATTTGCTCCTCTCCACTCTTCTTACCTCCTCTTTTTTCTGTTTTTCTTGGTCTATTAATTTGTAATTGAGAAGAAATTACCCAAGTCGACCGTAGTGAGAAAATTCGTTTATAAAAACAATTAAAAAATATAGTGCTGAATATATTTAGTATTTATCAAGAATTTCAATTCTTGATTTAGTTGGTATATTATGCTTGTCTTCAGTATTTCTCCTCAGCGACATAATCCTGCATGGAATCTAAAATAAAAATTTAACTTTTATTTGTAAAAAATTGCACAATATTTTAATATTGATGAAAAAAATTAAAACGACGAAAATATGTTTTATTACTCTATAAGCTTTAAAATAGGGTGTAGTATAATTTATGAAAATTTATGAACAAAGAGGGATGATTGCCAATTAATTCTCAGGAAGCCTCTATTTTTTTTATTTCTCTCTCTGACTAAAATTATAATTTTTCAAGCAGCACACAGCAGGAATGACTACCGGAGACCAAAACTTCCATGATTGTCATCAAACGAGACCAAAGTTTTCCCGAAGAACTTTTCGTTTTGTCAATCCCAACACCCACCTCCCCCTCGCCCCACCAAGCCTTATTTGCATAACTGCAAAAGTAATAACAAAAACCTCACGGCAGGATTAGCTTGAGAAAATTTCGCTTTCTTTTCGCATTACCCCTATTTTTTCAGCGAAAAGAAATAATTATTCGTTAACAGAATCCGAGATGAAATTGTAAATAAAAGAGAAAAAGTGGAGCCACTCCCCTTGGCTGGGTGAATCCACCTAATCACCAGGTTCAGGAAACAATACACCCCCGCCAACCCCTCTCAGAGCTCCCTTAACTCGATTTATCTCAAAAAATTTTTAGATTCTGAATATTGCAGAGTAGGCAGGGAGAAGAGAAAGTTTTCAATCCAAGCCGCCGGTGTAAAGGAATAAAAGATGAATAGTAAAGTTAAATAAAATCATGATGCCTGACAAGACTGATTCAATTTGTTTTATTCCTTTACAAAAGTAACTGTGAGAAACTTAGACTTCTGTACACTTAGAGTTGTAAGACTATATATTCATTTTTGTGGCATATCCTTTATTTTCTCCATGTGGAAACATGTGAAGAATGTTTAGTAAAGAGAGGTACATTACAGTCCCGAAACGTAAAAGTACTTTGCATGTTTGTTACCAGTTTTTGATGAAATTTGAGAAGTAATTGATAGAGATACAAAGGAAATATAGTTGAGCTAATATCATTTTATACTCCTCAATATAAAATTTTTTAAACAACTATTGCACTGTTATAATATGATGACAAGAAAAAGATAAAATCATTTTTATAAAATTGAGCGCATTGACTGCAGAAATGAGTATTGAGATGTACTTATAGTATGAATATGTGTGAAAAATCGCTCTTAAAAGCAGGTTAGAAGGATCAAGGAGATAAAAATATTTTAGATCTGAGGAAAATTTAGATCAAGGTTCTTCATGCCTAATTGGCATCCTCTTGGAAAGGAAGAGAGGATCTAGAGACTGACCAAAATTTTAAATCGTAATATCTTCATATTTATTTGAGTTATGACAAAATATATAAGATATGATTGGTTTAAAATGCAATTGTATAATATTTATGTTCTAAAACATTAGAATGTTTAGGAAAAACGCATATTAAAAAAGAAATTTATGAATGTAGCTAATATATTTGAGCACTTCCACCGCTTTATCTTCCCAGATAGCCGAGTATTCTTTAGGGGGCTTACCTTTTTACTCATTGTTATCTACGGCTTTTATATTAAACTTATTATTATTTACTTTTGTTTACATGCCCATTTACATAGGAAATCATATAGTAAGTAGAACCGGCGTGACGGAATTTTGTGTGTGTGTGTGTGTTTTTTTTAAGGGAATTAGAGACATTAGAAGAGTCCAAACGATAAGAAAATTTTTAATAAATATATTTTTTAACAATTATTTTGAGTTATTTGCTTGTTTTAAGAACTTCATCGTGACGAAAATTTGTTAATCTTTCCTTTTATTGATTTACCCATTTAATTAAAACATATTGATCGTACCATGTTCATTTATTTATTGTTAAAATTTATCTTATCCTTTTCAAAGAGAGAATTTCAAGTGCTCAGTCTGTGTAAATAATGCGAAAATTAATCTTATCTTAAATCAGCTTTATCTCAATCTGCAACGAATAAGATTTTCCATTATGTGGGTAATTGTGTGAAATTACACTCTCCGACTGAGATTTATTTCTTGAGCAGCTCACAAAACCCCTGAAAGAAGGGAATAAATCTCTTAGTCATTAAGAATTAAAGGCTCTACAATTCAGATAATTTATAATACTTTTTAACGAATGATATGATTTTTCGAGATATTTCATAGAATCTGTCTTAGATAGCATGATAGTATAATTATACTTATTAAAGATTGAGGATGGATACTAATAATGAAAGGAAATTCAAATTTAAAGGAATAATTTAGAATAATGAATCCATAGAGAACAAACAAATTTAATTGACATACCAAGAGAAATCCGTCATCAATAGCTGTCTTCCACGTACTAATGGAGAGCGCTTTCGGTAGGAGTCTGCCATCCTCAGGCTGAACATAGTCTTGCACACTTCCTCAGGCACTGTCTGATTTTCAATTGTAACAGGAACATTCAGTTGAACAACTCAACAATTGAGTTAAATATGAGAATGTGTCTGAGAATATAGTGTGTACAAGACTATATTTTGCCCGAGGATGGCAGACTCCTGCCGAAAGAGCTCGCCGTTATGTTAATTAATAGTTATTTTTTATATTATATACCAAGTGAATTGATTATTCTCGTCCACTGAAAAAATGCATTCTCATAACTCAAAGAAAGCCAGAAGCGGCTTGTTATACAGCTGGGTTTCGGTTAACTCTATTCTAAATTCCGAAGTCAATTGAAATCCTCAATTTCCGGAAGTCCTCCTGTAAAATGTTCATCAACAAACAGTTCGGCCTTCCTGGAGGAACACAATAAGGGTAAAATATAATTTCCTAAGTTTTGTTATAAAAGTTATGTAATATAATGTTTTTACGAGAAACACTTATTAGAGGAAAAATTTACGAATATAATTATGACTACCGAGTATTTTGTCCATTCTTGCTTTCCGGCCAGTACAGAGTCAAGTATAGTTGACTTTCCTTTTACACTATTAGATGTCCAATTGTTCGGAAGTGTGCAGTCACTAACTACATGGTACATCTGCTCTTACTCAAGGCATGTCTGGAGAGTCGGATTTTCACCAGGAATGTCCTATTGTTCGGAAGTGTGCAGTCACTAACTACATGGTACATCTGCTCTTACTCAAGGCATGTCTGGAGAGTCGGATTTTCACCAGGAATGCCCTATTGTTCGGAAGTGTGCAGTCACTAACTACATGGTACATCTGCTCTTACTCAAGGCATGTCTGGCGAGTCGGATTTTCACCAGGAATGCCCTATTGTTCGGAAGTGTGCAGTCACTAACTACATGGTACATCTGCTCTTACTCAAGGCATGTCTGGCGAGTCGGATTTTCACCAGGAATGCCCTATTGTTCGGAAGTGTGCAGTCACTAACTACATGGTACATCTGCTCTTACTCAAGGCATGTCTGG
>KZ809104.1:61281-72478 GCA_000696205.2 Oncopeltus fasciatus | reverse complement strand
ATATGATATTTAATAAACTTTACTCTGTAAGTTCTAAAGATTTTTAGAATACTAAAAAGTTTATTATAATGAATTTACGATGTTTGAACAAGGGTTTATACCACTCATATGGACTCTTGTGTTGTTTCTTTTAACAGGTAGCTATTATTAGCTAGTATTGCTGACGAGCCTCTGGAATTCAAAGACGTTTTAACAATATGACGCCTCCATAATTCACTGAAGCACTGCTATTTAAGGGATATTCGAAATTATATGTATGGGATATGCTCTCCAAAAGAGATAGGGTCTGAAACTCATATCTTCTAATGGCGAGCCCCTATTCTGGCTTTTGTGGGGAATCTGGAAGGTATACCTGGAAAGTGGAATACTACCATTTGCCTTCGACACACTCATGCTCGTTTGGATTCATATTTGGCGAACATACTTACGTCGGCAAGTCGGCAATACTGTTTCCTTTAAGAAACGCGATGTACGAGAGCTTATATAATCAAGAATCAAACTGAAGACATTAGAATATCAGAGGATATTGGTAAAGCTTGTTACTTTATTTTAATTTCACCCCTACGACGCAGAGGACAATAGTCACGGACCTGCTTGAAACTTACTGATAATTTTACTCCGTCCACTGAATAACAAGCCCAGCCAGTTAGTATGTCACCAATAAATTTTTTTCGCCATGATTTTCTCTAGAATACAAATGTATTACTATTAGATGATTTTAGTTGGGTTCGGTCAAGGTAGATCCAAAAAAATACAAATTTAACAAAAGTGTATTTTTTTTTTAAAGATTATCTGCCAACGTTTCGGCATACATTGTAAGCCATCTTCAGGGCTGTAGAAATACAATGTCATGAGAATACAATAATAATTGACATTTTATAATATATAATTACCATAATGTAATGTGATATTAAAAGTATGAATGTAGATAGCTATGTAAGAGAATTTAAAAACATGCAGGCAACAACTTATTGAAAAAAAATTATTTATTTAAAAGTTATTTATCACACCTGCCTATCATGAAGACGAGAGAAGACGTCCTGTCTCTAAGTTCACATTTCCATGACTGAGAAGAAATATAATTTTTCAGAAAAAGTGNTTTAAAAAATGGGACTCAAATGCAGACGGGGAAGATGGGTAAACTCTAGGGAGATATTCGAAACTTATTTGAGTCGTGTTTACATTAAGGTATATAATTTTCAACCTTGGTCAATCTCGCATCGTCACCAAGAAGGTTGAGAAGAAAACTGGCTTCAGTTCGAATTGAAATGTTTCACTGTATAAAGAAGGAATACACTTTTTTACTATTCTCTGGGGAGTTATTAATTCATAGAAGTAAGAAAGCCCCACAAAATAAGAATTTATGAGCTAAATAGACAGTTCAAGCTGTGGTATCTCAACTAAATTTAGCAAAACAAGCGCATCATGTAATAGAATGACGGTAACAATGTTAAAGATTAAGAAGTATCGAGTTCTGGAACTGGAATGTATTATGCTTTCAGGATTACCTTGAATACAGGGAAGATATCGTCATAAAGGAACAAGTCCCGAATATATAAATGGGCCGGGGCAGGGGGAGAAATGAGGGTTGGTCGGCGGAAAAGAAGGGCTGGATTGAGAGGAACTCATTTGAAGATTAGAAGGTAGTGTTGCTGGAAAGGGAATGATTTAAGTTGAAAAGAAGTGAGTACACTGGCTGGATCATGGATATCGCTTCTCTTTATCTTCCCGAGGCCCACTTTACAATATTACTCCCTCTTCTGCAACAGACCACTCCCATTGGAGAAGCCAGGCCAAGACTCTCTGCCAGTCAATAGTTTGCCTAATATAATGTACAGCCTTCTCTCTCTCCCCCCCCCCACCCCTTTTTTTTTATTACATTCACTTTCTACCCATCTTTTCTCATCCTCTGCCTTCTATCGGGACTAGAAAAGTATTGAAAAGGAGATTAATAAGAAAAAAAGCCTTTTGTTGGAAGAAAAACACTCATTTTGTAATTGAATTGTGGATGAGGATGATACGACACTCTAAATTCAATCGACTTATGCTTTTCTCAGCAAGATAAAGAGTGTTTATTTTGTATGTATACTGCCAACTATAATAAAGAAAGTATTTAAGAATTTGAAATTAATAAAATGAATTCTAAGATGATTTTAGTTGGGGTTCGGTCAAGGTAGATCCAAAAAAACACAAATTTAAAAAATGTATTTTTTTTTAATGAAGGATTATCTGCCTCCTAGATAATCCTTCATTAAAAAAAATACATTTTTTAAATTTGTGTTTTTTTGGATCTACCTTGACCGAACCCCAACTAAAATCATCTTAGAATTCATTTTATTAATTTCAAATTCTTAAATACTTTCTTTATTATAGTTGGCAGTATACATACAAAATAAACACTCTTTATCTTGCTGAGAAAAGCATAAGTCGATTGAATTTAGAGTGTCGTATCATCCTCATCCACAATTCAATTACAAAATGAGTGTTTTTCTTCCAACAAAAGGCTTTTTTTCTTATTAATCTCCTTTTCAATACTTTTCTAGTCCCGATAGAAGGCAGAGGATGAGAAAAGATGGGTAGAAAGTGAATGTAATAAAAAAAAAGGGGGGGGGGGGGGGAGAGAGAGAAGGCTGTACATTATATTAGGCAAACTATTGACTGGCAGAGAGTCTTGGCCTGGCTTCTCCAATGGGAGTGGTCTGTTGCAGAAGAGGGAGTAATATTGTAAAGTGGGCCTCGGGAAGATAAAGAGAAGCGATATCCATGATCCAGCCAGTGTACTCACTTCTTTTCAACTTAAATCATTCCCTTTCCAGCAACACTACCTTCTAATCTTCAAATGAGTTCCTCTCAATCCAGCCCTTCTTTTCCGCCGACCAACCCTCATTTCTCCCCCTGCCCCGGCCCATTTATATATTCGGGACTTGTTCCTTTATGACGATATCTTCCCTGTATTCAAGGTAATCCTGAAAGCATAATACATTCCAGTTCCAGAACTCGATACTTCTTAATCTTTAACATTGTTACCGTCATTCTATTACATGATGCGCTTGTTTTGCTAAATTTAGTTGAGATACCACAGCTTGAACTGTCTATTTAGCTCATAAATTCTTATTTTGTGGGGCTTTCTTACTTCTATGAATTAATAACTCCCCAGAGAATAGTAAAAAAGTGTATTCCTTCTTTATACAGTGAAACATTTCAATTCGAACTGAAGCCAGTTTTCTTCTCAACCTTCTTGGTGACGATGCGAGATTGACCAAGGTTGAAAATTATATACCTTAATGTAAACACGACTCAAATAAGTTTCGAATATCTCCCTAGAGTTTACCCATCTTCCCCGTCTGCATTTGAGTCCCATTTTTTAAAGAAAACTATCAGAAGAGAGAAAGACGCTATACATAATAAAGCACAAAATACCTATCATCAATATGAAAATAAGTATACAAAGACAATTAATTCCTTGGTGGAAGATGGCAAAGACAGGATAAAAAAAATGCTTTTATCATGACTCAGTCATGAAAATGTGAACCTAAAGACAGGACGTGAGGACGAAGGAGGCCTCGTCTTCATGATAGCCTTGAAGATGGCTTACAATGTAAGCCGAAACGTTGGCAGATAATCTTTAAAAAAATACACTTTTGTTAAATTTGTATTTTATGGATCTAACTTGACCGAACACCCTCCCCCCCCCAAAAAAAAAAAATCTAATAATATCTGCGGCCACAAAAAAAACTCTCCATTAAATAAAAAAAAAATGAGATTTTGCCAGAGCAATGATTATATCCTCTTATTGTACTTTTGTTAAATTCCATAAAACATTTTATTATCAAAACAATCACTAACAACGCAATAAATTAAAAATAAACTAAATTAAACATCAACAATATAAATTACAAATTTATCAAAATTGATTCGAATATCATAGCTCGAAACAACGCTCCATACAGTTAAATGTAATGAAACATTCCGAATGCATAATTTCGCGGAAAAACGTCTGCGTTTATCTCTCAAAACAAACTAGAAGATTATTTGTTCATAACATTAATAATCAGATTTCCGAAGCAACCAGTAGTATAACAATTTAGCACATAATGAACAGTTACAGGAAAAAAGGCAAAAAATTAATGTTATATTAAAATAGATAAGAGGAAAGAATTTTTAAAATTTAGTTTCTAGAAGCCACAATATTATCTATCTATTGCATAGCTGAATTGTATTACTAAAATATTCACACTAGCTTCATGCAAACGTCTAAAACTCCTGTCCAGAGATCATTTTTGAAGCCTAAGCTGGTTTTTACATCTTCCCGTGGGTGTCTTGATAACGTTCTTTTTAACGGTTCTATAGCTCAATTATAAACTACACTATAAGTGTAAGACCTTCTATATGTTCTTATTTTTATAGTCTAATGTTTATAAGTGCTTTTGAACCTACCGTACATACCTTTATGGGTATATAGTACCAATCGGGAGCTACTGGAAATTATTTACAATTATAAAACATATTTACTGCAAGGTATAATGAAAAAATATGAAACGTTGGACAAAATAAAAACTTTTCTGGTTACAAATTAGTTTTGTATTCTTATACTACCAAGAACGAATTCCTGATAATCCTCTTTTCGTAAAAACTTGACGGAAACAATATACCCTCCATAATAAATTAATTTATTTCTCAAAAGTTAAAACTAAGTTTTTATTCCATAACATTCCGATAATTTTTCTGACAGGCTCAGGTCAAGTTCACTAAATGTCAATAATTTAAAATTATTGTTAATTTTTAAGTGATTTAAACAATTTGTGAGAAAGAGATGTCTTGTAGCTGTTGATACTGGTGTTAACAGATTCCACTTAGGATTCCTCATCTTATTTACTTCCAGCAACAGGCAATACAATATGCCATCAAACTTGGTAATAGGAAGTCCACCGAATCTGATCCAACAACAACCTTTTTGAGAAACATTTATGCCCTTATTAACAGAAACGTTTCTAGTTCCAAAAGATTAATCCTACACTCTCAAAACTTTTCCTTTTAGAAGGTTGAAAGGTTTTTTCCTCTTATTTTTTTAGCAACTATATATAATACCTTGGCTCTGCTTTGTAAGATAAGAAAAAGTTCAAAACTTTTCAGGTCCCCAGGGTGAAGATTCTTAAGTCATTTCTATGCTTAAGCTAGTTTATCCGCGATAAAGCTATGACAAATATTTGAAGATTTAAACTGTTAGCTTAAAGGAGCATACTCCTTTTACCTATAAAACGTCTATAAAATTGTTTATAATGTATAACAATTTAAATGTACAACTCACAAAAATTTTTAAGACAATCTTTATTTTAAAAAAAAATACGTTTTTTATATTGTTTTACCTTGTCTAAATCTCAAAGTAAAATGAGAAGCCGTACACACAACATGCGTATAATAACAATATTTCGGATATCTGTTATTTTTATAAGACATGATCAGAATAATGAATAAATAATTAATTAAACCTTAAAAACAATATCTAAAAAAATAAATTCATTATATTGGCTCTTGTCCGTTCGGATTTGGATGATAATGAGGCTTTCTTCTTAAGATCGGCGATTACCACTCCATCTCATTCCCTCTTAGACTCCCTGCCCATTCTCGTCCTCTTCATCAGGTTTGGAGCAGAGGTGTCAGAGACTCCATCGAGTAACAACCCCATCTCCAATCTGAGGGCGGCTTACTTCTCTAAGATAGAAGAACTAACAAATATTCCAAAAATAATTGCCAAAAAAAAAAATAAGTAACTTAAGTTCAAATTTTGATGTCCCATCTTTAAACAAAAGAGGCTGTTTAACCTCATAAATTTATTCCGTAATAACTTTTTTAAACATGTTTTTCGCAAAAATTTTATTGTTCACGTAGGCTTCGTCGGTCGTCAGATGTATTTACCATTTCATCTTCCGGGTTGGACCGAGTCAAATTGTTCTTATTTGCCGAGCTTTCGCACATCTACAACTCTCATTCTCTTTTCAGCCCTGAAGAAGCCATCACATGATGTGCGAAAGCTCGGCAAATAAGAACAATTTGACTCGGTCCAACCCGGAAGATGAAATGGTAAATACAAAAAAAAAATTATTAGCATATATATTAGAATTTATAATGTTCTTTTAATTTTTAACACTAAAACTACGAAGATGTCGAATATTTTTTTTTTTAATTTTGACGAGATCTATGACTCTTCAATTATTCATTCGTTCAATAACTGATACTGACTCAGCATTACAACAGTAGTTGTGGTTCGGTCAGAAAGGTTTAGAGAAAGAGTCTTGTATTAAAAAATTTACAAGAACGTTTCGGTTTCTGATGCAGGCCATCTTCAGGGAAAGTGATCGTAGCAAGGACTATCTGGCAAAGCTGGTTGGCAAGTAACCTATTCAATAACATTGTTAGCCTATACTCCTTGCCAAAAACACTTTCATATATGTGACTTGTCTTCCAAAACGACCCTTTGACATTAATGAATAAATTCTTGTCGATATTCCTAAAAATGGCCCTTTTCTTAAATCCTTTCAGACCGAACCACAATTCGTCTATATACTGATACATAACACAGATAATAATATCCATTCCGCCTGTCTCGTTTAAAAATTTTTCAAGATATGTTTAAATACCTAATTATATCCCTCAATTTTTAAAAGTGTGAGACCAATATTCGCCAACGGAATTTAGTGATATTCTGATGTCCTGTAAGAATTAATCGGAGCCCAGGTTTGGTAAAACTTCCTGGCAATATTCACTTTCGAAGTTTAAAAAAAACATATTGGAGCATTATCTTGACATCTTCAATTGCAGAGTATCATGCATTTAATACCATTTGAATTGAACTTAACTCACAGAATTGGAATTAAATAACATTTCTCCAGCGTCTTCCGTTTCTCCAGATTAAAGGGATTAATTTTTTACCTCTTCCTCTATCTTAGGGGTAGTATTCTGATGGATAAAAAATAAGTTTTTACCATCTCACAGGTACATTGTTTCACGAACTTTGAACATGTAGATACATTATACACGTCTCAAAATGCTTTCTTTTAATGTTATAAAGCGAGGATTTTTTCTTCATTATCCACTAAATCGCCTGGTTCTACTCCTCCCCCTCCCCACCACCCTTCCCGTTTACTCTATAACAACTTATTTTCTTATAATTGAATTCGGAGGATATTTCTTTTTTGTTTTGCGTTAGCCTCCCTTTCAACCACTTAGGACCATGGAGAGAGGGGCTATCTACCACCAATCAAAACATCCATGGCTCAAGACAAGCTTTTACAGACTTTAGACTAGCTTTGCATACTAAAGCTTGCCCAGGGTTGGTTTTGAACCCACAGAGGGGAACCCTGAGCTACCCTGGCGCCCCTAGGAAAGTGTTTATCATTTGTCTTCTTCTCATCCGGCGCTACGAGCAACAAGTAGAGTCTTGGCCTGCTTTGGCATTGAAGGCCAGTTCTCAGTCAAAGCTGCAGCTACCTTCCAATCCCGGGGAACAAGAATGACACAAGGAACAAATGTACCCTAGAGCAACTCGCCAGGCTCCTCAGAATAGCGACAACAAAATATTCACCATTCAATATTTACCGATTACTGTACAATGACTTTAATTGTTTCCCACATTTAGAGAAAACAAAATTTCCAGTGAACATTATGCTGAAAAGAGATTTGATTGCTAATGTTATTTGTTGTTTCTCTAGAGCTGGAAGAAAAAACCTGTTCCACCAAGATGTAAATGTTTGAAGATCTACTTTGTTGTAGAAGGGGGGATTTGGCAGTAAAGGAACGGATAGCGTTAAGTCAATGTGTTTGCTAAGTCCTGTTTAGCCAGGGGACAAACACAAGTGGGGCGGCCCTTGGCTTAGCTCCGTCCTGGAGCGAGACCTAATACCTGGGAGAGCCTAGCGACTCCTAACAGCTGGCACGTCTCAACATCCTCACCTCCCACAACACTCCTGCAGGAGAAAAAGTTTTAAGAGGGACTTTTTCTTGTTAAATCTTTCTTTTCCTACTCTCCCACCTGTATTCTCTTTTAGCCTTACAGTTCTAACAGATAGGAGTACAATTTTTTTTTCTATTAAAAATATCGGCACCTAGTAACGTTGTGTGTCTCGTGTTAAGACTATCAATTTTTGATTTGATATGGCCCTGACACTGATAAGATTCGGAGGCCGCTTCAATAAGCTAGGTAACAAAGAATTTGGTTTCCGTGGACCCTATAAGGAAAAGTAAACAAATAATTTTTGATAAGAAAATAAAAGAATCCTAATATCTTAAGGAATTGATCTTAATTTGAAATGGTCTCTAGGTCAAAAACGC
The DNA here is from genome assembly GCA_000696205.2 of Oncopeltus fasciatus. NCBI lineage: Eukaryota > Metazoa > Arthropoda > Insecta > Hemiptera > Lygaeidae > Oncopeltus > Oncopeltus fasciatus. Next base: position 64,150 of record KZ809104.1, on the reverse strand, counting down.
ACATTGAGGGGAGTTAATTTTGAGTTGTTAATAAATATAGACTCCACAAGTTAAATTAATATGGTAAAGATTTTATTATAATGTAGATATGAATGCTGAGTAAATATAAATATAAATAAATATATTGGTTACCAATTTTGAATGGAGCGTATGTGGTCCTTATAAATTTGTGGGGGGGGGGGGGGGCGCAGTCATTCTCTCTTAACTGCATCTTCGCCCTACCATGTGAGGCCCTACTCGTCCATATTTATAGGCATAGCTACTGTAGAAATTCTGTGCGTGAACCAAGGCAAGCAGGACAGCCCCGGGGCGGACAGTGCCCCCGCGACCGGATCCTTGAGTTGCTGGACGTAGTCAAGCGTTTTGCCAATGGATGGCGCCTCTGTTCCGTCAGAGGATGGTGTAGAGGCATTCAAAGTTACGATATCTTAACAGTGCTCTTTCTTACTCTACTCATGGTACTTTTTACAAGCGGCAAATTAAATACCATTTTCTACAACTGAAAAAGAAATAAGTGGTAACGCTTCATATATTCAGTAAATTATATGGGGGAAATAAGGAGGGTAAGAGAAGAAATTCGAGCTTTATGAAGCTGCATAGGTTACGAAAAGAAAATATGTAATATGTTACGCACTCATGCAGCTTTGAGAGCACAAAAACATTCCAATCCTTCTTTTTTTTTCAAATTCTATTTACTCCAGTCATTTTATTTTACAAACAGTAAGTAACATAAAATATTGTATACAAATAAAATAAATATTTTAACTACAAATCATTTAAGTAATTGTTTATGGGTACTTGACTAAAATATTACATAATTATTTCTCATTCAATCTCATAAATATTTACTTTTATGAATGTATGAAAGAAAAAAAAACATTTATTATCTAGAGCTATTTACAATTAAAAATAGAGACGTTTTAAACAGACATTTTAGGTTTAACCTACTAATTTACAAATACAAATTTTAATTTACATTGAAAAGTACTAAACGTATAATAAAAATAACAGCTTTCAAAAAAATAAAAAATTCAAAGCAACAATGGGAACAAATGAAGAAGGATGGGTAATTCAAAATTTTTAAGAGCTAAGAGTCATTTTTTTAAAAAATATTTTTGTATTATACCTACTTCTTTTAGCTTTTACTTGGAAAAGGATGTCGTAAACTTCATATATAAGAAAGTGGTAGTAGGGTGACTGGAGAACTTTATCCAAGTTGTTCATATAAGTAGGAAGAAGATTTTAAGTAGGAAATGATCAGAGAAAACTGTAGCCAAGGATATAGATCATATCTATCAAATCACAGTGAATGATTTACACGCTGCAACTGTTGTGTATAGGCACGCAAAGCATACAGTGGAAGACAGGAAGACTGTATATTCAAGCTTGCAGATATTGCAGACGATACAGGTAGGACAGATTATAACCAGGAAACGAGGCTTTTTGAAAAGATAGGATGGTATTTCTTTAGATCAGATTGGGCCTTTAGATCCAATCCTCTATTTGGTTATATTTCAAGATATTTTTATTTATTTGCCATATGACTTAAATGTTTCTGATTTGTGCCTATTTTGGATGTTAAATTTATGAAATATATTGCAGGTATGTGCCTTCGAGAAAGGACAGGATAGTGATAGAATCGGTTTTAGATTTAAATATGCGTATATATCAGTTTGCAGAAAATATATAAACTTTAAACATTAAATTGATTGTGCTATTACATCCCACGCTAAATTATTTACAAGAAATGCACAGGAAGCCAGAAAAAAATCTTACTACCTCTGCCGGGAATAGAACCAGGGTCTCCTACTTTCTGGGTAATTAGGGAATGAGAGTCTAATAAATAGCTGATAATGTTAGCTCTTTCGAGTATAAGACGACAGATTCGTCTTACTTGGGGGTTTTGACTCGGAGTAAAGTGCGGGGAGTTGGAGAGATTGAAGTGTAAGGGTCTAGCGCGCCTACCCGGAAAGTAGGAGACCCGGATTCGATTCCCTGCCGAGGTAGTATGATTGTTTTTGTGGCTCCCTTTGCATTTCTCGTATACAAACTGGAATTGAATTATAAACAGATAAATGATACGTAGACTGGTATCACTCCAATTAATTGGTTCAAAATTCCAAAGTAACAAGATTTTGTCCAATATCAACGTGTTTCTCTAGAGGAATACAAGCTGAGGCAACTTAATTACGAAATATTTACTGTCCTTTTGGAGAAACTTTGGATATCGGAAAAGATCAAAGTGGAATCCAATGCGATTAGTTACTGGAAATAATGTCGAATCTTATTAGCCTGAGGTTAATGTGATTTGCTGCGGACACAGGAACACACTGTAAGCCCGGCTTTATTTTATCGGGATGCGAAAGGGTCATGAAAGAGGACTTAATTGAGTCCAGGTAGCAGTCCTGACCTACGCTGTCCACTGCAGAAGGGACTACAGAGATGGGCCCTTCGCAAATAGAAAACGAAGGAATCAGGCTGAGAAGATCCGCGATTGAATTTCCCCTCCAAATTGAGCTTGCTGTCAAAGAGGCCGACCGTCCTCTTTCCTCATCTCCAGCATTCCTGTGGTCCTGCCCGCTACTAATACCCGGAGCCTCCCACCCAGACGTTTTGTCCCACTTCCAGCGCTTTTATATGTCTCTTGGGATGATTTCCGGAGCCGTTTCCTATCTGAATATATTGATTAGCACCAACCCACGCGCAAGATGACACCCGACAAACAATCTCCTCAAATAATGTACTTATTCCAACAGAATTTTATGAAAGCATGATCATTAGAATAGCCCACTCTCAGACAACTTACCTTTACTATGCTTTTGATTGTTCATTAAAAAGTATTTACCTGATTCTGTTTTTTTTTTTTTTT